>JAODUK010058603.1:0-18049 GCA_027564635.1 Typhlichthys eigenmanni
GAGAGAGAGAGAGTGAGAGAGAGAGAGAGAGAGAGAGAGAGAGAGAGAGAGGGAGAGAGGGAAGGGGGGGAGAGAGGGGAATAATATTATTGTACATGTAGATAAATAGAATAAATAAATGAGACAGTTGTGTATGTGTGTTTTTTGGGGGGGGGGGGGGCTTGAGATGAGACATAATATGAAAATAAGGAATCCAAAATCAATTGAAGCCTCTGAAGTGAATCTATATTGGAGATGTGCGGGAAATGAGGAGCAATAGCTCCACACTGCACTCTCACTGCAGCTCCTGGTGTAAGGCTGACGATTCAATTTAAGCCTATCAGCAAAATAGACAAGGCTTTTATGCTGATAGGGTTATCCTACTCTTAGCTCAATCCAGCTCAGTAGATAAAGGGGAGGTTAGGAGCTAATTGATAGTCATTTATTTAGAGAAACCTTGGCACGCCAATGCTGCTTACACGGCAATATGCCAACACACCAACACACACAGAGACTAACACACACACACACACCTACAGACCAACACACACACCTACAGACCAATACACCAGCACACTAACACACACACCAACACACACAGAGACTAACACACACACACACACACACACACACACACACACACCTACAGACCAACACACCAGCACACTAACACACACACCAACACACACACCAACACACCAGGCAGCACCAGGGCCTACCTGTTGACGTGCGCTGTGTCCAGCGCTCCCTCTGCCTCCACCATGTAACCGTGGGAGTTGAGCTTGCTGTTCCACTGACGCACCATGCCGCTCACGCTCCTGCTGGACTCGGGCTCGGGGCCGGTGCCAGGGCCAGAGCCGGGCTCGTATTCCGGCTGGGGTGGGGGACGGCCCCAGCGGGGGGCCGCGCGCCCGGCCACACGCTCCGACATGGGCTTGGCCAACCGCCGGAGGGCCGTCACCTCCTGGGTCCTCCGGTGCAGAACCATCTCCTGTTGCCGCTTCTGGGACTCCAGGGACCGGATCTGGTACTGGAGACGAGGGAAGGGCGGGGGTGGGGGGGGTTAGAGTCACGCTACGTGTGGTGCTAAGAGCTCCTGTAACCTGGTGTTACTGTAGCGGCAGCACAAACTATTTTAGCATTATAGGGAGGTAGGGAAAGGGAAATAGTTTTCGACCATCATGTCGATAAAAGGTTTTAAAAAATAACCAGCTTTTATTTGACTCACAAATACCACATACAGACACATTTTTACAATTTTCAACATTTTTACAATTTAAAGGTTAGAGGGATCGGATATTCTACTGGAGACAAATATTGTGTGTAGGGGTGGGGGGTTTACAGGCATGCCATGTGTCGTGTAGCTGAAAATCGGTCGCTTGTTTACATTCCAGGGTCTGGTTGCCTAGGTATCACACTCTTTATATTTCCCCACCCCAGTCAGTCTGTCCGTCAACAATATCCTTAGCTCCCATTGGTAGTCGCCTCAATCGCGTCGCGTCGAGATTAGTATAACTCGGTACCCGCCCATTTCGCCTCACTGAAGCTCACTGACGTTCCATTGTCTCTTAACGCTGCTAGTCCTACAGTAGGTGTGTGTCCGAAGCTTAATAACTTGGCGTTACCTAGCGACAGACACATTTTTCTTGGCATTTTTGGTAAAGTGAAATGGTTTTCGACCATTATGTCAAGAAAACTAGGAATATAAAAAACAAAAAAGGTGTAAAGTTGTAACCGTACAAATTAAATGCGTACAAAAAGAACAATTACACTTAACGCACATGGCAGTGGATTATTTACACAATATTGTCTCATATTTTAATAAATATCCCGGTTACAGGGCCCTGTAAAGGACCAGCATCTTGTCCAGGGGGCGCTGTTGAACACCAAACCTCTCAGCAGCAGAATGGGCTCCTGGCTATGTGTCATGTGCTCACATGCTTGTAAAAGCGTAACTGATAAGCAAATGCTGACGCTAAAGGGCACACATTTGCATAAGTGGGTTTTTATTCAAAACTATATTTGGGTTAGATATTACTGTTTTCAGTAGCAGAATGTTTTAAAATATAATTATATTGAATTAAAAAGCCTCAGCCTTTTACACACAAATACGCACATGCACACACACACATGCATGCATATAGTTCGATGGCACGCACACACGCACGCACGCACACACTCACACACATACATGCACACACATACAAATACACACACGCGCGCACACACACACACACACACCCACACACAGGGCTAACCTCTTGTCGCCGCTGCTCCTTCTTGAGCTGGGCGATCTCACGGTTCCTCTTGGCCTCCACCAGCCTCCTCCTCTGTTGCTCCTCCTTCATCTGCTTCATTAGCGCCACCTGGGGACAGCACGGACACACTGCCTCAGCTCTGGTTAACTTACACACACACACACAAGCATGCACACGCACAGGCACACAGGCACACATACACATACACACACCAAGGTTATTATAGTTTTACATTTTTCATTAGTTTTTAATTTTATTTAGTTTTCAAATTCAGTTTAGTTTTAATTCGGCTAGGTTAGTTTCTATTTTTTTTAATGCTTAGTTTTAAATGCTTAGTTTTTAAATGCTTAGTTTAGTCTTTTGTAAAAGTTATTTGTCAAGGTCATAAAAACTCAAAAACATCATACAATATTAGAACGATGAAAACTAAGGACTTTACTCTATAATTGTTAGTTATCATTTTTCTGTAATGTTAACGACAATGTTTTCCCCCACCTAGTTTTCAATACTTTGTTAGTTTTCGTTTCCGATTATAACCTTGGCACACACACACACTTGCGCGCGCGCGCATGCACACCCACCCACACACACACACACACACACACACACACACATTTTCTCTCCCTGTGTCGCCCTACCTTGGCCTTCTTCATATCGTTGACCTCCACCTGGAGCTTCTTCACCTCCCGCTCGTACCTGCCCTGGTTCCGAAGCAGGCGTGCGTGCTCCTTCTGCGCGGCCTGGAGCTTCTGGAGGTCTCGGTTCATCTCCTTCAGCCGCTTCTCGTACTCCTGCTTGACCCGGCTGGCCTTCTCCTCGGTGTAGTTCTCCATGGACACTGGCCGAGCAGCGCACAGCGCTGATTAGACGCTTTGGAACTACATTACCCATGATGCCCTCGGGCCTGTTACACTGTCACGTTTTTTTCAGTGATCGTGTCCCGGTCACAGTTATGTCACTCTGGGGACTTCACAAGCCCTCCCCCGTTCCACACACACTGGGAACACATTGCGGAGGCTTGGATAGTGTTTGCACCACTTTGTATGTGTTAAAAGTATATTGTATAAGAGACTTGTCATAAAAATAAATTTGCTGTGGGCGTCCATATTTTCCAAATGCACTGGGACACATTCACATAATCTATACAGAAAAAGTTTATTATTATTTTTTTTTTTATTATTATTTAGATTGGAAGTCGATAATACTAAATCGAAAATATCGACTTGAATCCCTGAACTTGACAAAAAAGTGTATTCGCTTACAATTGCTTACTCCACCTCTAAGGGTCAAGGGTTAATAGCGCCGTCATATTTCTGCAGCTAACCAATGCACGATCATGGCCTGACGCCCAAGAAATAGAACCGTGTTCTAAACGTTGGTGCCGTCGACACGCGTCAGACGCCTTCAGTGGGCGTTGGCCTTAAGGGCCCGTCTACTCACTGAGGTTGTGCAGCACGCGGTCCCTCTCCAGCTGGGTGTCCCTGATCTTGTTCTGCAGCAGGATCAGCTTCTCCTCGTACTGCAGCTTCAGCATCAGCAGCCGCCGCTGGCTGTTCTCCAGCTCGTCGATCAGCTTCTGCTTGATCTCGATCTCGCACGTCAGGTCCGCCAGGTCCGCCTGGAAGTTGGCTGGTGGTCGGGGGAAGGAAGGAAGGTATGGTGGGGAGGTTAAAGGCGGGGCCAGTCACTCTCCAGAACGCTTGCTAACCTCGAGCTCAAATCAAGACAATATACCTCCGCGGTGCCGCGTCACACATCGAAACGCATTGTGAAGCAAAGCGTAGTACTACGGCTTTGTTGTTGTGAGCGGTGTTTGCCACTTTGTTTATGTTTCAATACACAAAGTCAGGGTTGTGTAGAAGTAATATATTATTTTCTCAGCACGCACAGAGAACGGTAAGATAGAAAAATGCGAGGAGATATTTGGTTAATTTGACAAAAAGTGTATTAGCTTACAATTAGCTTGCAATAGCGGACTATACCTTTTTACAAATGAAACTGCGGCCATCGCTAATTATATCACTATGTGTGTGTGTGTGTGTGTGTGTGTGTGTGTGTGTGTGTGTCGTACCTTTCTCATCTGACTCAGAGTCTGAGTCCACCAGGCTCTCGTCGCTATCAAACTCCTCCTCTTCCTCCCTAGCCTCCTCCTCATCCTCTCCCTCATCTTCATCACAGCCGCTCTCCTCCTGCAAGGGAGACATGACATCCTGGACACACAAACACACACACACACACACATTAGGTTCCCGCTCACACGATGTTATTGGTCTTGGACATGGCGTTATTGTTTTGAACTAGAAGTTACCTCGGCATAATTGTCATCAGAATCGATCTCTCCATTCTGTCCGTTTTCCACATTTTGTCCATTCAGGCTGCTGCCTCCGTTCTCGTGAGCGTGCAGCTTCACGCGTTTCTTCAGCCCTTTCTCCAGCTCTGGGCTGCAGGCAGGAGGACAGGCGGGGTTAAAGGTGAAATACAGGCTTGTGGTTGACAGGAGATGTGTCACCGCCTAAAAGCAAACTCTTTCTGAATGAAAACGGTGGATAGATTCACATGACGCTGAGATAGAAAGTACTCTCAGCACTACAGAAAAAAAAAGAAAAAAAAAAGAAAATGAAAACTATATTGAAGGTAAATGTGTCAGTTTTAAGACGATCACTCTTGAATTGAGAGACATTTCAGTTAAATGTAATTAGACTGTATTTTTATTTAAATGGTCCAACTTGCGATATCTTAAACATATGCTATTACCTAGCAGTGAAAACCTTCTGTCTCAGAATCAGACGATGACACAGAAGGTTCCAGGTGCTTGTCTGTCAGGCGAGGAGCTCACACACAAGTTATAGCTCTGCATCCATTAGCAGAGATGTTTGTGGCTCTCTCCTGTCAGCACTTCGGCTTTTATTGCTAATCTCGTTCCCTTCATCACTCCCGTTTTCACTACCCCCCTGCCAATCAACCAAACAACCCCCCCCACCTCCTTCTCTCTCTCTCTCTCTCCCTCCCTCCATCCATGTCCCATAAAAGTTAAATTATCTGATCAGGCCATATACTGTATGTGAACATGCATATTTCCCCCATGACCCACTGGCCATGTGAATGAGCCCCTATGGTGCCAGCACCAGTATGCAGTCCTGGATGCATGCCAGTGCTACTCAAACAGCGACATCCCAAAGCCCTGGTTGCCTTGTGACTCTAGTAGAAGGGGAAACGGGACGGATAATGTGTAATTGTTATTGTCTCTCGTAGGGAAGCTTTAGTGGACAGCCTTTCAATCAAGTCAGTATTTCGAGAAGTTAGAATACAGGAGTTCTTATTGAGTGAGATGACTGAGTTTTGGAGATGTGCACCTCATTTATCTTCTACTTATTATTATCGTCATCATCATCATCATCATCTTCATCATCATCGTCATCATCACCTCATACGCCTCTGTCTCCTCTCTTTATTCTTCAGCCGCTCTATGTCCATCTTGGCTCGGCGAATCACATCCGTCATCTCTGCCTCCATGGACATGGGAGCGGGGGAGGAGCCCTGGGGGTGGAAGGGGGAGGGGCTAAGGGTGGCGGAGGGGAACGGGGGGCGGGCGGAGATCCGGGACACGTGGCGCCTGAGAGACTCGTTCATGGCCTCACTCTCCACCAGCTTCGACCTGGAGGAGAGACAGCATGTCACCTGGTGGTCTGAGGGCAGGACCTTCTGATGACACCGATTCTGTTTTTGGCTTTTCACACTGCACGTTAGAATGTTCTTATCCCAGGGGATAAGGGTCCTTTAGCCCCGTTGCTAGGGTTGCTTTAGCCCCGTTGCTAAGGGTGTTTTAGCCCCTGAGCTATTGGTGCTTTAGCCCCGGGGCTAAGGGTGTTTATGGGTGTCATGTCCAACCACTGGCTGGACATGACTCTGGCAGAGCGTACCTGAGTTCCTCCACTTCCCGGATGTAGTTCTGGATCAACGTCCCAATCTCCTCGTTGCCTTCACCTGGTGGTCAACGAACGGCAGACATGAACAGAAACTCACATCAAGTAACTTGCCAAATGTTTTGACTTTTATCTTTTATTGACCATAAGAATGAACTTTTAACAGGTTATGCCAAATGTTTTGACTTTTATCTTGTATTGACCATAATAATTCACTATTAACAGGTTATATTTCTAGTATACAGAACATTAAGCAATAATAATAACAACAACAAGTAGAAACGAGACAAGCCTAGTTCAGCTGGACGCGAGTCAACATCATAGACCAATCTTTCTGTGGGGTATGCTGCATGTGGTGCATTATCGCCACCTACTGTCTATATGGTGCATTACCACCACCTACTGTCTAGAATGTAGAGCATTCAGTCAGTCAGTCAGTCATTCAGTCAGTCAGTCAGCAATATTTGCCCATATTGACCGCCAATAAAAACTTGTAAAAAATGGTAAAGGGCTTGCATTTATATAATGCTTTTCCAGCCTACTAGCCTCTCAAAGCGCTGTATGTCCAGGATTGCCCCACATTCACACACACATTCACACACATACAAATTGATTGAAACTATAATAATCTCATACTTGACTTGGCGAGCAGACTGCTGATCTCATTGGTCAGTAGGTGGGTGATGCGGGTGTTGAGGTGGTCTATGGTCTCCTGCATGGCCTTGACCCGTAGGCGCATGGAGTCGTTGTCCTTCTGTAGCAGGGCGTTCTCCTGGTACAGGTCGCTGAAGCCCTCAGAACCCTCCTCACACGCCACACGCTTCCCCTGGACACACAAACAGAGGGGGGGGGGGGGAGCGAGAGAGCGAGAGAGAGAGAGAGAGAGAGAGAGAGAGAGAGAGAGTAGAGATACACAGAGAGAGAAAGAGAAAAAGAAAGAGAGACAGAGAGACAGAGAGAGAGATAAAGACAGAGATATATACAGTATAGAGAAACATACAGAGAGAGAGAGAGATAAACAGAGAGACAGTGGCCAGAGAGAGAGAGAGAGAGAGAGAGAGAGAGAGAGGTGCAAAGAGAGGGTAGGACAGAGTAAGATAGATAGTAATTATGGTGGCCTTTACATTATCAAAGTCTAGACGTTGATTAAATAAGCTTTACTATGGTAGGGCAATTTTACTTTATTTGCTCCACAATCCGTCCTGTCCAATCAAATCTAAATAGGCTGTGCATGTTTAGGGCTGTGCTATATGACCAAAATCTCATATCCCGATATAGGTCATTTTATATCTCAATATCTATACAGTGCATATCACATTATTGCACATGTTCTGTAAATTCAATGGATACATCTAGTTGCTGGTACAGTGGGCTATTACGTTACTCTAAGTGTAATAAAAGCCAATAACAATAATGAACTAATGTAATCCATGCAAAATATTGACAGACTCCCAATAACAAAAAAACATTGCCATAGAGAGTATGATTTGTATAGGTTATAGAGCATAAGCCCTAGCAAAGCCCTAGCTGCTCGAATTCCATACTTTCATGACATTCCACTCGATCTCTCTCCTGTCTCACTGCTTAAAAAAAAACAATCACTCACATTTTCACATTAGAGAGTCAAAGTGCACGTTTGCAATCTTAAAGTGTCACGTGTCGTGCGTAGTAACAGAAAGCCTGAATCGACATAAATCTCTCATATAATAAATAATATATATATATAACGGCTGTCTCCCCGTTAAAGAGAACAACATTCAAAATGGTCTGGCGTCTTTTGACACATATCAGATGCCTCCAGTGACCTTTGACCTTCAGGTATATAGCTATAACACATGTCACACCTATACATGATTAGAACATAAAGGCACGATGAAGGGCAGTAGTATACTATGTGTTAGCTTGAGCCCTCAAAGGCAGCAGTATAGTCATCCTCAAGAACGCTTGCTAACTTCAAGCTCAAATCAAAACAAACTCCCTCACACACATTGAAATGCATTTGCTGCTGTGAGCGGTGTTCGCCACTTTTTTATGTTCTTATTTTATTATTTTTTATTTAAAAGCGTATTAGCTCATAATTATAACAATAGCTGACTATGCATTTAATGAGCTCTCATTCATTCATTAATTAGTTCCCTCTTTCATCTCCTCCCTTCCCCTGGGCCTCTCACCGCCTTGTACTCCATCAGCTCCATCTGCAGGCGGGCGATCTCGGCGCGCAGGGCGCTGATCTGCTGGCTGGTCTTGTCCTGGTTCACCACCACCTTGTTCTTGATGTTGCGGGCACGGTTGGCGTACTTGAGCGTGTTCAGCGTCTCCATGAAGTCCCGGTCGGACGGGCTGATGCACGCGATCATCACCGTGCGACTGCAGGAGAGAGGGGAGGGGGGGAGAGAGAGAGAGAGAGAGAGAGGGAGAGTGATGGGGGCAGAATATGAGGGAAGGAGAGAGAGAGAAGTATTATGTCAGTATGTGTTGGGGCCATTTGAATGTGTACCTTCCCTTGTTCAAGGGAATCACAAGAAGAGGCCTAAAAGCCAAAGGTCCAATCTCAAGAGTTCAACTAAACTGAACTTTGACCTCCACGCTGACCTGTACGAGGCATGACCAATCAGCATCGACACTGGCCACTTTGTGTGTGTGTGTGGAAGGAGGTGGGGGTATCGGGAGTTAGAACACAACTCAAAACTTTAAATATGGATGTGAATCAGAGAGGTTTATCTGGCTAAGCTTAAGGCCTTGGCATACTTAGCGCGTCCACGGAGGTCCGCGGACTGTGATATTTATGTCACACGCACAGCTCGAGTGTTCTATGCGTATACATTTTTTTTCTTTCCAGCGAATATCTTAGTTACACCAATATTGTTCACGGAAAACAATGTGTGCACATACAAATTGTAGTTAGGAATATCGGTAATTTCAAAGCACTTTTTTTGTATAGAGAAATAGCCGATGCATCAGCATGAAATATGCTTGGAACAGCCCGAGCGCTCGTACCAAAGGCCACACATTTGGTAGTATGCCAAGGCCTTTAGACTATAAGGAACTTGACTTTGTGAGTGCACAAGATTATGATTCTAGTGTGTGTGTGTGTGTGTGTGTACCTATTTCCCCCCAAAGAGTCCTGTAGCAAACGGGTTAGTTTGGAGTCTCTGTAGGGAACATGGCCTCCTTTCTTAGCTTGGTCGCCTAGCGCACTGATCACATTCCCCAGAGCCAGCTACACACACACACACACACACACACACACACACACACCCTTGGGTAAGCTAAATTTATCTATACACCAACATTACAAAGAAATACCCATACTCTTCAACATCTTCAGTTACACAAGTTTTACAAAGACACACGCCTTTGAGCTCATTAAGTCCTTACTTTGAGTTACATGGTTTACACACACACGCACACACGCACACACACACACACACACACACACACACACACACACACCAGACCACAGTTGATGGAGATGCCCTCGCGGGCGCGCTCCCCCGTGGCCCCGGTGCGTTTCAGCCTCTCGGAGCCGGCCAGGTCCACGAAGTGAAACTTGGCCATGAGCGTCTCGTACTCGGGCTGGGCCATGGGGACGGGGCTGTCCCCGCTCATCTCCCCGTTCGGCCCTCCTCCGTTCTCCTGGAGGTGATGGAGAACGCCGTTACAGAGGAAGGCAAGGTCGTTGCAGTCACGTACACACCATATTTTTTTTACCACACTGCACTTAGCACCAGGCTAAAAGCATTTTTAGAATGTTCCTAGCCCCAGCCTAAGGACGCTTTCACACCTATAGTTCGTTAGTTAGTTAGTTAGTTTGTGTTGTTCCGGATCAGGGTCTGAATCGATACAAATTTTGCGCATGTTTCTGGGTTTGTTTCGTGTTCACACGGCAACATTTAAAGCGGACCCAGACTTGTAAACGGGGCCCTAACACCATGGTAACACCGCGTTGCGAGCAGATTCTGCATGATAATGGTCTGAAAAACACTTTTCTTTACAAGCGACGTCTTAGAGGGGAAACGCTCCATGTTCCGATTGAACGGCTCCAAACGAGACAGGTGTGAAAGCGCACTAAGGCCGCGTGTCCACCAAAGCGTTTTAACGCGGCTGAAAACGCCGGTCGCTCTGCTGAAAAAGCCCAACTGACAGCGCTATGAAGCGTTTTTGGAAGCGCAGCGTTTCTTTCATCTGAGACGCTTTGGTTTCTATGAAACAGAATCTCCGTGGGAATTCATATGTTAAAAATAAATGCTAGTTTGTGTTATCAACAAATTATTTCATTTGTAATATTTTATACATAATTTTTTGTGTTAGTATGGTTGTGGTAGTCCGGGGTTATCATCTGACTGTCAACTTCTCCATTGTTGTTGTCGAAGTAGGATGTGACGGTTGCTCGTAGTATTGGTCCCGCCCCTTCACCGCTGCAATAGGACGGCCAAGAAAACGGTGACAGTGATGGGCGCGGCGTTTCACCCAAAGTTGAAACATTTTCAACTTGAAAAAACGCTCAGCGCCCGGCGTTCGGCGCGGAAAAAACGCTCAGCGCCACGCCACGTTCCTGGCGTTTTTATAAACCTGGAAAAACGCGGCGCTCCCATTGGAATCAATGGAAAAATAACGCTGCCGTTAGAAAAAAACGCTTTGGTGGACACACGGCCTAAGGGTGTGTTAGCCCCGGACTAAGAAAACGCAATTCTGGAACAAAGTGCTCCAGATCAGGGTTAGCCCCGAGTTTTCATGCTTAGTTCCTGAAAATCGACTAAACCCAGGGATAAAAGGTGTCAGTGTGAAACGATGCTAAAGTAAGCAATAAAGGTGTTCGTCACTTTTTTTCAGTTGGAACATGGCTTGCCCTAACTGACATTTAATCCAGGGCTAGTAGAAGTGCAGTGTGAATCATATGCCCTGGGATTAGGTTAACCCTGAGTTAACAATGTGGGTGTGAGCGGGCTAAATTAGCCCGATGTGAAAAGCTCTTTAATTTTGTCATCGTGCTCCATTCATGACTAAACCCTACCCCCACCACCCCTTCCCCTCTTTCTCTGTATGCAGGTGTGTGTGCATGTTAATTTGTTTTTGATTCTTTTATACTCCTTGTGTATATACAGTATAGATTTTTTTTATTTCAGATCCATTTAGATGGCATGCTTGAGTTTAGTTGTATTCACTAGTACAATGACTTAATGAATGAATAAAGAACTTCAAGTACTAAATTCTTTATTGAACATTCATTATTAACATTTCCTTATTCTAAATTCTGCCTCACCAGGTGAGCCTGCTGGCAGACCCGCATTTGGCAGAGGTGGATGGTGAAGATGGCGTGGGAGCGAGAGCTCTGGGCGTTCATCTGGGTGCTGGCGGTGGTCCGAGACAGAGCGCCCAGCTTCAGACACTGCAGCATCTGGGAGAAGAATGGGGGCAACTGGGTCAGAGCCCAAGTCCTGAAGCTGGTTGAGACCCCTCCTATCCCCCACGAACATGCGTGCGCTTACACACACACAGACACACACACACACTAGCCAAGGTCACAATTTCAAGACCGCCAAAAGCGCGCGACCGCACCAGGGTCCCAACCCTCACTTTCTAGAACCTGCAATGTTGTTATGTGGCCATAAGCACACGTATGAATATAGTGGCTATACTGTATACATTCTGTATTATATAAACATCTACATACATGCTCAGTACATCAACACAATCTGCTTTAAATTCAGGTATGATTTATATACTTATCAGGCCTAATTTAGCATAGAAGCTTGATATTGTATACACACGCACGCACAAGCACACACATGCGCACACACACACACACACACACACACACACACACACACACACACACCTCTTCTTCTGAGTGGACCAGTCTGGAGGTGACCCCGGTGGTGTAGATGCTTCCACTGGCGTCCTCGTGGATCTTGATGTTGGACTTCCTGGTGCGGCTGTCTAGATCCCTGGTTCCATCAAACAGGTCCAGAACCTCCTCGTTGTAAAGCTACAACACGGACAAGTGGTAATGCTGAAGGCTTTTACGTTATTATGTCAAAGAATTAAGCATTAATAAAATATTTTTTTTTTTTTTCTTATCCACAATGCGTATATATTAACTGACCCCCCCCCACACACACACACACACACACGCATACACACACACACACACACACACACACACACACACACACACACACAAACAGCTGTTCTTAACGCAGATAACCTCTTGACCTGGCCACCACCACATGAGCACGCAATCAAATAATGGGGAGAAACAACAGTGCCAGATCCAGTGAGAGGAGAGCGTGGTGGTTGGCAGACACACTGCGAGTTAAGTCATTATATGTAGTGAAATGTTTACTTGTCTGTTGGGCGACACAGAGACGGGAGTCAGGAGTAAACAGGCTTAGAAACAAACCATTGTCTGAACACCGTTGTAACTCGCCAGCCAAGGACATTAGAGTCAAATGATTAGAAACCATAACTGGCTAAGGCAAACAGCAGCAGCAACTATACAGCCACATAATAATACTTCCCACCTCCTATTTCCACAATAGGTGATGGCTAATAATGTCACTGATAATGACTAACATTAATCAGGATCCACAATGCACTGGGTTTTTCTGCCCCATCTGTCATTGCGGTTTCATTGTGTGTGTGTGCGTGTGTTTGTGTGTGTGTGTGTGCGTGCATGTGTGTGGAGTATGGGGGGTCCATGTGCATCTCTTTGTGTCACGTCCCATCTGGTTAGGGTTACCATGGACACACGATTAGATTAGTCATCCCAACTCATATGTCTGTGTGCCTGCCAAAAGGTTGCTACAGATGATTTGTGATCAAATAATGATTGTATTTACTAGAGAATGAGCCATTTTATACCCCATTTAAGAAGACACCTACAGTACACTATTGTGAAATATCTTCCAGTTGTGTTGCCTGAAGAAGACATACTAATTTTGCCATAATGCATTCCAGAAGAAATCTTGTGAAAGAAGCCCAGTGTGAGACACCAACTGAGGTTGAACGTTCCCCTTAAAGTTGGGTTACACTACCCGATTTTTATAATATAAAACATATATGTTATGTTGTATATATGTGCTTTGCTCAACTGTGTTACTGGAATTCATATTCACATATGACCTTTGCTCAACTGGAAAACTTCAATGTGAATGGAAACGTAACCATTGTGTGTACAGTGCTGTATACGATACACACACGCGTGTTATTGTGTTACTGTACATGATGATGCTTTTGTGTTCCCCAGCCTCATACTGTACTGTTGTTCTGTGGTGTTTGTTCCTCATCTGCGCTATTGTCTGGTGCTTGCTTTGTTATGTGAACTGCATTTTTAAATAATGTTGATATTTGTTTGTGTGTGTGCATGCACGCACATACACACACACGCACTGTGCATGCACGCACATTCACACACAAACAAGCACGCACAAACACAAGCGCGCACACACACACACACACACACACACACACACACACACACACACACACAATTGCACGCACCCCCAGCCCTTTCCCATGTGTACCTCTAAGAACTGGGCGCTGACTTTAAACTCAGGCGGCTGGACGCCGGCCTGCAAAGCTAAAGTCCGCTTGCTCTGGATGCCCTGGAAGAGATGGTGCACCGCCCGCGGGATGATGCCCTGCTCCTCTGAGCCCACGCTCACGTCGAAACCCGTGCCCATGGTGTAGGTCTTTCCTGAGCCCGTCTGAAAGCACAGGCAGGCAGGCAATCAGTCAGTCAGTCAATCAGTCAGTCAATAGGTCAATTAGTCAGTCAGTCAGTCAGTCAGTCAGTCCAGAAATACTGATTAATATGTGTTGTCCTTATCAATAAAGGTGATCCAATATAGCATTTTACTTTTAGTTTAGTTTAGTTTTATGATAATTTATTAGAAGAGCAAAGGCTTTCTGAATGGAAAATATGTTTTAGCTCTTTTTTTACTGCAAGAGTGTTTTTAAAAGCGCCTGCCCTTTAAAAACAGTTTCAATGTACAGCTCCCCAGATGGATTTGACTAACATACACAGATATCTGGCATATCAGGCTAAAATCTTTGTACTTTAAAGTAAGAATTTCACAAATGCACCCTAAAAGGTACAATCATCTGCCATGGGACACAGATTAAGTACGTTTTACAAGTTAAAACCCATATCTTTTGCACCAATTTATTTGTGACTCATTTGTACCATTTTTGGTACCTTTTTTTCTGAGAGTGTATCCAACATACTATGTCTTTGTGTCCGTGTGTGTGTGTCACACCTGTCCGTAAGCAAACACTGTAGCGTTGTAGCCCTCGAGGCAGCCCTCGATGAGCTTGTGCACGCAGGCCTGGTAGATGTGGCACTGCTGGGAGTCTATGTCGAACACGTAGTCGTACGTGAAGGCCTTGTCCTTTCCCAGCAGCACCTGGGGCTCCCCCGGGGTGACCAGGGTGCAAACATGGCAGCCCTCGATCTTCTCCTTGGCCATCTGGGGACGGATCCTGGGAAGTAAAAAGACAGGCAGTCTGGCACAGGAAAGATATATACGAGATCCTGGTGTCTTGACGATATGTTTGGGGCATGCCGTGACCTAAATGCATAAATAAATAGAACCAAAATAGGTGAAAGAATGCTCTTGGGTTTTAGTTTTTATCACCGCTATTGGGACTATTGCTGCTTTTCTTTTTAAAAGTGTACGTAGGACAGGAAGCAACAGGTAAAAAAATCTGCAATGGTGTAAAAATATCCGCAAATGAAATCGCAATCGCAATATAAGTCAGAATTATCGCAATTAGATATTTTCCCAAAATCGTTCAGCCAGTTAGAGTCCAGGCAAACGAAAAATATGTTGAAATCTTTGAGGGCCCTTTTTGCTCTGGTATGCTCCTAGTATCACACTAATGCCTTAATACTCTAATTCAAAGGAGCATCCATAAGCACATCCTCTCTGAAGCAACGGGGAAGTGAACTGGGTTGGAGAGAACGCCACAGCACATATCTTCACGTCCATCAGGTCCCAGGCTTAATCAGATTAGACGTTAAACCAGATACAGGGCTTCATTTCCACAGAGTGTTAACAAAAGTCTGTAATAATCAGAGAATATTCATCTGACATGCACCAGTGTGCCACGAATTCAGACGCACTAACATGTTGACGAGAGAACATCACTGAGCTTACTGACAAAATAGAAGCTTGGTATTAACTACTGTAATTTTAGCTTTTATGTTCACAGTTGATGTGAACTTGTCAACTGGGGGCAACTATCATTATTACATATGATAACCCCAGACTACTCCACTCTGGTTTATACATGGCTCCAATCTAATGTGGGGTAGAAAGAAAGTTTAGAAACTGGTATTAGGAAATGCCTGGATATCAACAGACTATCCACCAAAAATAAAAATAAATAAATACCACAACGCAAAGCCAAAACAACAGTGAGTTTGGGCCTATATTGTATGTTGGGGATCTGTGAATAAAAATAAATGTCAGTCCTCTATCCAGTTAGTCTAGTTTTCTATCTTTTATACTGTATCAATAGCCTGCTCTGATAAATAATAAGTGTTTATTAGCAGATGAATTAACTGTATGACTACACAGTTCATTCATCTGCTAATAAACACTTCTTATAGCTCACGTTGGTCAGTCAGGCATCTCCGGGCTAAAATGTAAAAGTAAGGATTTGAACCTGAATGTGTAGCTGTCACATTTGAGAGCATTTTCAACAGTAGATGTATCCCAGAGTAGAGGGGTTACTGATACACAATAGTGGACAGAGTAGAGAGGTAATTACTTTAAGCCATGAGCCAGTAGAAACTCAAGCACACACACACACACACATACACACACACACACACACACACACTCCCAGAGTCAATCCTCGGGGGATGGGCATTAACACACACCAGCTTCCCACCAGAGATGTGAGAAGCTAACAAAGACCAAGCACCCACAAATAGACATGGTCAGGGTAATGTCGGAAGATGGATAGACACAACACACACACACACATACAGTGCAAACTGTGTACAGGCCACACACACACACACACACACGCACACACCATCTACTATCTTCTCTTCACACATGGTTCCACTCAAGCACATATTAGCAACCACACCCACACACAAACACTCTCACACACACACACACACACACACACAGACGCTCACACACACAGAAGCACACAACAAGTAATAATTTTACCACATTCAGCTAGAAGTACTGTAACCCCCCCCACCCACACACACACACACACACACACACAATCATAGTGATGAGGAGGGTCAATCATAATGCAGAAAACAGGACAGCAGCATACTGTATGAGCCATGAGCGGCTGAGGTTCAGAGAGCATTATGTGTTTACATTCCTCATCCGGTGATGCCCTTACTGGAACTGCAGCTCGCTGGTTAGTGGAGTTTTAACCAATTACTGAAATAGAGGAGATATCTGGCAGCCTGCATGGACTAACGATTAGGTGTGTGTGTGTGTGTGTGTGTGTGTGTGTGTGTGTGTGTGCGTGTATGTGTGACGGAGCTGGAAGGCATGCTCTTTAATCTGTTCTGTTTTTCTTCCATGGTTTTGACTCAACCTACTGTATATAGTCTACTGTATACCAGAGGTTTTTAGCAGGGGGTCCGGGACCCCTAGGGGGTACTCCGAGTACTGTTGGAAGTCCGCTCAAGTTATTTGATCAACGTATTTTTTTTTTTAAACCTGATTGTCAATCAACACGTAGAGTAGTAGAGACAGGGACAGGAAAACGCTGACTGACAGACGAGATCCCACGGGAACACAAACCCAGCGAGTAGAACAGGTGAGGAGGGGTGTATAGTGGGCCGTGACGATGCATGATTCAAAAGTCCAAATGAGTCCTGGCAACCTTCAGGTGTTGTGAATGTGACAAGCACACTTGTTCAGACACACAAAGACAGGCTGTCACCTATGTAGAGGAAATGGTGGCTATGAATATTATATACTCACACACACACGCGCGCGCACGCACACACACACACACACACACACACTCACCCGCGCGCACACACACACACGTACACGCACACACACACACGCACACACACATGCACACACACATCCAAACATAGAGAACACTCACCAAAGGAAGCTAAAAATAGCACATAACACCGTGATTAAATGTCTGAGAGAGCGAGAGAGAGAGAGATAGACTGAGAAAGATACAGAGGGAAAGAGAGAGTGCGAAAGAGAGAAATGATGGATAGATCGAAAGAGATAGAAAAAAAGGATGAGTAAGGAATAAGAATCTCTGATCTTTCAATCTCATTCACGTCTACGTAAGTTAATTGGAAAATACTTTAAGCAGCCTGGGGCCTTATCACACACGCGCACGCGCGCGCACGCACACGCACACACACACATCATCCCGTTAGGAGTCTTAAAGCAGTGGTCGGTTCCCAAGGAAACCAACCTCTCCTAAATTGTGGCAGAGTGTTGTGGTGACAGGAGACCAAAGACTGTTCTCTCTCTCGTGCCTCTGTCTGTGCGTGCGTGCGTGCGTGCGTGCGTGCGTCCGTGTGTGTGTGCGTGTGTGCGTGTGTGCGTGCAGTATGCTAAAACTTTTTAAAATTTAAATATGAAAATAAATATATGCTCAGCTAAAAGTAACGTTTCACACAAACAGTCTGACCAGCCGGCCAATCACAGCCTCGAATGCAGACCGTAAGAAGAGACCAGACCTGTCACCATGGAGCCTAGAGGACCAATAAAATCAGCCCACTACATGTCAGCCAATAAGAGCGCCTGTGTGTGTGTGTGTGTGTGTGTATGCGTGGTCATGCGTGTGTGTGTGTGTGTGTGTGTGTGTGCATGTTTACACTCACTCACTAAGAGTAAAGATACATAAGCGTGCGCGAGCGCACACACA
>JAODUK010058624.1:0-18048 GCA_027564635.1 Typhlichthys eigenmanni
CCCCCGGGACCCCCCCCCCCCCCCCCCCCCCCTCCCCCCTCCCAACCGTACCCTCCGACAGTGCAAAGCGCTTTGTTGCTGTTGTAATATTTCACATCTTCTCCATGTGATTTCTATCGCTCCAACGTAATGCAATGGTGCAAGGCTGTGCTTTTTCTCTCCTTTGCTTCAGCCGTTTCAGCCTAGCGGTGCTGAGCTCTCCATTACCCGCCACTCGATTTGTAAAATAGCACATCCTTTTGCTTGGTTATAGATTTCTCATTAGCTTCCATTTTCACCTACACTTTGTTCTGTGTGTGCTCGTGTGTACGTGCGTATGTGTGTGTGTGTCGTCTCTAGACAGTGCTTGTCCACAGCCACGTGCCGGGCTGTCCGCTCTCCGTTCTCTTTATCAAGCTACTAGCCCAGCTATTCATTAATGCAGGATAAGACTCATCAGTTTAGAAAGGTGGCACAGATAAACTCATTGATTCCACAACAGAGGAAAATTGCGTGCGCGCGCGCGTGCGTGTGTGTGTGCATGCGCACACACACACCCACCCCTCTCCTCCACTGAGAGACAGTGGAGGAGAGGGGAGAGGAGGGAGTGAAGGAAAGCTGGAGGACGGCAGAGTGTTTAGCAGATTGACAGAGGAAGCGAGGGAGTAAGGAATGGCATGATAATGAGCCCTACCTCTGACACATCCTCCTGTTTCTATGGAGACCAAGGAGCCAATCGCGTTGCCCTGTTGAGGACCGTACTATTGAGAGGAGATGAGAGGGTGGAGTGGTGATGCTTCCCTTTTTTCTTTTCTTTTTTTCTTCCTTTTTCTTAATGAATAGGAATAAACTCTCCCAGCAGCCGTCCTGTTGGAGAGGTAGCAAAGCTAGTCACTTGGTTATATACGCACGCACACACACACACACACACACGTGCACGCACGCACACACAGCCAGAATTAGCAGGCTCGCTCTGTAGCTCCTGGGCTCCACAACACAACACGCCACTGCCTTCTCCTCCCTCTCCCCGCCCATTTTCCTGCTGCTTGGGCTCTCCTCGTTACATCACACACGCACACACACACACACACACACACACACAAACAGTGCTCTCGGGCTGCCTGTGTTTGTGACAGGGAGGGGAGTGAGCTCGAGCGAACCCCTGTATCCGCTGCTGCACACGCTGCCGTCCCACCAGCGCGTCCCGTACACCTGGCACACAAGATGGACAAGCCCAGCGTGTGGCGCGCCGTGGTCAACAGCACAGACCCCCGCAGGACGCGAGACCCCGGACCCCACCCCAGCAGACCTGGCTCTGCCATGGGCTACCGGCTCTACGACATGTGAGTAGCTGTGTTTGGCAAGCTCGTGTGTGTGTGTGTGTGTGTGTGTGTGTGTGTGAGTGAGTGAATGGCGGGGGCTTGTTAGCCCATGGGGATAGGAGTTGGTCTATAGCCGCTCATTGAGCGGGATTCAATCCGGTGGGATATGGTTGATAATGCTGCGTGCGCGTGTGTGTGTGTGTGTGTGTTCAGTGGGTTTGCTGAGTCACCCACACAACATTCAGACCTTGCACCGTCCTCTCCGCCTGTGTTCCCAGTAAACAACAGGGTCCTGGGGCTATGGCTTCACTGAGGAGTCTCTCCTCCAGCGGCAATTGGTACCAGGTCTTCTGTGGTTATGATGGCATACAGTATAGTTTGTATTCATGTTGTATTGTGTGTGCTGTCCAGATTGGAAATACTAGAGTGTTTTATTTATTTTATTTATTTATGTATTTTTTGGAGGGTTATGGAATGACTCATTGTTGTATGATGCTGTGGCATCTATAGGGAGTATGAGTCCCCCCACCAGCCTTGTGTGTGTCTGTATCTACACGTGCACATTTAGTTGTCTTTGCGTGTGTCTTTGTGTGTTTGTGGTGAAATGGGTTGTCCTGTTGGCTATGGAGACTACAGTATGATGGAGGAGTGCTTTGTTATTTTAGTTCCTCAGCCCCGATGAAGAGAAATGGCTGTATTGTTATGTACTGCTATTTTATTCCTACCTTACGGGGTTTGTGCTTTGGCTTAGTGCCAAATCAATCAAGGTGTAGGAAAGATTGCATCACAAATAAAAGTGCAAAGCTCAAAATCTGCATCATCCATCTTCGTTGATTTTCACTACAAAAAATCCAAGTCATACCAAGTATGTTTGTCTAATTTCTAGTAGAAATATCTAACTACACTTAATATAAGACACAATTACCTAACAAGAGCTCATCTATACAGATATAATGGATTATTTCAAGAAATCTTACAAGCAAAGTATCACTTGTTCCATTGGCAAATATATTTACTTAATATTAGCAAATATGACCTTGTATTCGGTGTCAGAGTCATTTTTTGCAGTGTTTTATTCATCATCCTTCCGGATGTTGTGGGTTGGTTCTGTCCATGGAGCCTGCTCTGAAAGCATGCAAGTAAATATCCAGGCATCCCAGATAAACGCCCAACAGCTGATAGCTGATACGTAGCTATTGTCATTATCTAACACTATAGATAGACACAAGCCCAAAGCCTTCACAGGCAATCTGCTTCTAACACTCAATGGCCGAAAGCCCCTTCCTTTGTCTTAATTGTACTAAACGTCAAGTGTTATACCAGATTTTAACAAATATATTAAGTGTCATTGCCACATATTTGCAGTCCGGCAATATGAATAGAAAAGAATATGCTTTTTTTTTTTGCACAATAAGCATGTCAATCTGTCTAGATTTTTTTACCATTAGGCTGTACTAATACATTCAACAACAACCTCCTGTGTTAAACCTGTCACATATACTGTACTATACCAGCGACAGACACACTTTGTCCAGAGCTGCGTTCAGAATTGGCAAACAGTGGCGAACGTTCGTGACGAACATGTTTGCTTTAAACTTTAATTTTGAACGATGTGTGTAAACATTCCCAAAATATTTGATTTAAACTGTCATCCTTCGTCCAGCTTCAGCGTGTGTTCGCCGTACCTCCTCAAACCATTTGCTTTTTCGCAAACGGAATAGAATGCAAAAGCAAAACTGTTTAAATATGTTTGCAAACATTCGCTATGTTCGAACAGATAACAGCCATTATAGTGAGCCCATCTCAAGGTGAGCGAGGTTGACACTAATGTGTTGGCCTCTCTCTCTCTCTCTCTCTCTCTCTCTCTCTAAAGACCAACAGGGCTTGTCACGTCTGGCCAATACACCTTTAATGAGGAGCTAGATCTGGAAGAGTCTGTTGTGCTTGTGCTGTAAATGTCATTTCATAATCGCTGGCAGGCCACAGCCTCTGTGGAATTCTAATGCAGCACCCATAACACTGGGAGGAAAGGAGCAGGTTGGACTTAGCCAAGGGCCTTATTAGTTTTAGTGGCTATTCCACATTACTGCACTGGCCTGAAGAACGGCAGCAGTAGCCCGTGGTTGAACTATTAATTAAAGGTTTGAGTAGTTGACATGAGGTATGTTTAGCTAGGTTAGGAAATCACAGCACTGGGTGTAGTTTTGGTCATGAAGTGCACCCTCCAAAGATGATACGTGCCGTTTAGTTTTTTTGCAAAAATACATTCGACCCAGGTCTGACGACATGCCGTAGTTTGTACATCTGACAGCACATTTAGGTAATTGGCTGACATGCCGGCTACTGGTGTAGAGGAATGTACGAGAAGCGTATCGAATTTTCACAAGGGGAAAAAGAAATATAGGCTTTCTGTTAAACTGAATTTTATGTTAGTATCTTTATGAAATAGTGTAAATCGCTGTAAAAGGTGATGTAGACAGTCGTTACGGCCACAACCCCTGTGCTGTCTCCGGGTGGGGAAAGGGGGGGGGTGGCTCAGTTTGTTGTGCATTTAGTATAAGACTGTGAACATATGTAATTAGTAAGACTACTACACATGTCGCGTAAGTGTCATGACGTTTTTGCGCCACAATCCACAAGCCAAAACAAAGCATTGTTTTGGGGATGTGTGTTGTGCGAGACTAGAGCTGTAGTTCACTAAGCGGTTACACAAAAAGCTGAAGATTACTTTAGAGTCTCACAACTAAGGTCCCATAACGTGGAAGTGACTGCGGCTCTATTTCCTTTGCTCGGCTCCGTTTACTTGACATCAAATAGAGGCTCTCTATTGCCCCTGCGTTTATCTGGTTAGCACACACACACATGGGTGTAATATGTCTATAGTGCGTGCTCACAGCTGCTACAGTAATCCAGATCATGAAAGATGTGTATGGATTGCCTGACAGGGTTTTGAGATGAACCGCGTCTTAATCTCCTGCGATAGGACGACTATTGAAGGCACTGTTGTACTAGAGTAATACGATAATACTGTAAGGAGGGAGGCAATATATAATGTTTGCTAAATCCTTGCCATGTCATTCTCGAATGGACGTTAAATAGACACGGTATGATTGCATTCAAATGCATTTGTTGTTGTTTTTTTTTTTGGAGGACTACCAACGCCTCAAGTCTGTATGCTCTGAATCCATTATGGCATAAATGTGCCCGTGCTGCGGGCTTGGCTGGCATTGGAACGCCCCTGCGTAAGAGATGGCACTGCTGAGAGAAAACGGAGTGCGTCACTAAAGCTGTGAGACAACGACGGCACACATTCCTCCGCTTCCAGCCCGAGCTCGTGGCAAGCGAGCAAGGTTGTACACACAGAGGAGGCCGTGTTTGGCCCAGCATAATCCTGTACGTGAGCTCTGCCACCAGTTACCCTATCGGATGCGTGCTGGTGGTGTTTGGCATAACACAGCCAAGTGCCTACTGTACCACCCTCTATGGCATGCTGTCGCTTCACATAGCATCTATGGCTGGGGCCAGTCAGACACACACTGGCTGTAGCTCAGATACATGCTGTGTGTGTGCGTGTGCGTGCGTGCGCGTGTGTGTGCGTGTGCGTGCGCCTGTCGTCGTGACCGGGCTCGCTGACTCACAGGTCACAGCGTTGTTTGCTGTTAAAGGTGGAGGCTAGCCTTGCGAGATCAGGATGGCAAGCCTAGGAATCATTGACTGTGTCCGAGTAGCAAATGAACTTTCCAATCAGCGTCGTGTTGATCGCTATGCGGGCGTGGTTTAGGTTTGGCAACAGCGGAAACCACCAGATGGTTCATCCAATCAACTGGCAAGTATTCTTTTGAAAGTACCTGCCCTTCACAAACAGTTTCAATAGACGGCTCCCCAGATGAACGTGTGACAAGTCATATGGCATGTCAGGTTAGGTGGAGGAAGGGATGCTGGGGAAAGATGGTTGATAGTTGGTGAACTCTATTCTCCTTTTTAATGCCATAGATAGGTTGCTCCCTCAGAAGGGCCGCCCACCACATTGGATACCCATTGCCAAGGATGGGATAGTGTTGTGCGGTGCAGTCTGCACCACGTTTTATTCCCACTTACAGATCAAGCACTGTGTAGAAACGTCCAATTGTTTTTCAGGTCACAGAATGGGCAACTAGTGAGTAGACATTTGTTCAATTTGACACATAGTATATTAGCGCCACCTTTTTAAGTGAATAGAGAGTGAATAGAGACTATGACTGTAGAATGAAATAGAAGGGAAAACGCTGTAGGTGTTTATCATTTATTGATCGCCTGATAACCATTTTGATCAGCTCTGGGAAGGGGACACGATTCTATTTTGTGTTCCATCTTAACCATGTTCTGACACAAGAGAACATGGCAGAGTAGAGCCGAGGCAGCGATGAGAAGCGAGTCCGTTCCGGTTGAACAAAGCTAGCATTTCAGAACTGCACAGGCTTGGGCTTAAATTGACCACAGTCTGCACCAAGGCCCGCGTCCATCTGTGGCAGCTGGACGTTCACATACTCACCCTCCGCTTACTAAGCCTGTAGGCATGCTGTAGGCTTGTGCTGTGTGTATCAAGAGCACTGGGAACTGGTGTGCTGTGTTCACGGGCACATCGGTGCGTTTTAGTTTCCTCTATGGATTAGATAGTGTTGTTTATGCAACATTGGTTTAAAACAACCCATAATAACCCCCTGCCGTTACCATTAGCAGCACGAGGACCTATGAGACGGAGCACAAAGGAGACTTTGGTCCTACCAAAATAAATGTTATCTCCAGAACATTTTGTTCCTTTGGCTAAACACACAGTTATGAGGATGTGTACTGTAAGTTTATGAGCAACAATCATTCACAATACAAATGTGGATCTGCTGTGTGTGCGCTCGGCCTTGCGTGTTTTACATTTAATTTTTTTCCTCAGCATTTCTGCTGACTGTTTCACATGCGAAACATCTCAATTTTCACACCGCTCTGCTATTTCTGTACGCCGGAGTGCACCCTGGCTGACTCATGCCTGTACGACGTACGTCCTTTTTGTATATACGTTTGTTTTGCTTTCATGACTCTGGAATTTCTATGAATATTATTGTATGTGATTACTCCTCACAAGACAGGCTAATCCTATCAGGGATGTGGAGCGCTGAATCGTGGTGTTAATGTGGGCATTGCCACAGACATGTACACATTACCTGTGTGTGTGTGCACACAAAGAAGCAGTGACACGCAGAAATGATATCGGACACAATACTACATTAAATAATAGATAATGAATAATACACCCCGGGCCCAGTGTGATGGAAGGTGGTATTGCGTTTAAGTGTGCCCTCTTTGACAGGCAAGCGTCTTATCAGTTCTGTTGCCCTGCCTCTGTGAAAGGAAAAGGCCTTCAAGGTGGTTGGCAAAGACAGAGGACTAAAGATTCCACCTCTGCCCCAAAACTGACCCCTCTCGTTTGCTCTTCTGTCTGTCCGAGTTTACCTGCGGCTGCCTGATGTTAACACATTGCCAGACCTGAGCAGCTGAATGGGGTCTTAGTTCAGTGACTGTCTTTCGCTCCCCTCTTCCGTTTCTTCCACCTATCGTCTGCATGGCTGCCGTAGGCACGGGACCAGAACAGCTGTGCGGTATACTGTGTGTGATGAGCGCTTGGCGTGGCACAAACTGTGCCGTAGCCCTTGTATGAGATTATCTTTTCACAGCTCCTCTGTACACTGTGACCCTGTTAGGATATGTTTGCTGTAAACTACCGTGCCTGTGTTCCTAATATTATCTCTGTGTATTCTTCCCTTACGCATGCTGCTCTTATTCAAGTGGAGTAATATATTTACATTTAAGTGATGGAGTATAAATATACATTTGGAAAATACTGACAAATCAGTCAAATGAGTAGGTCTAAATATAGACTTAAGAGTTATAAGAGTTTGAGAATTGTCATTAAAAGTTACATTTCAAAGGTAGTAGTTCAATATATATGTAATTATATCTGATTTCTGGAGTTCTTTGATGAAAAGATATTTCTCTTTAGAGGTTATTATAAATAATTTCACATTTTCACATACAGTACGTAATAGTCACATCCCCTCCCAAGCAAACCAGTCCAAAGCACTATGGTATATATATGGTATATACTCCAATCTGCCACCAGGGGGTGGAATATTCGAAGACATCCCTTTCACATGGCTTATCCAAGCTGTCACGCCTTTCCAAATTCTCATGGATATTTAATTAAATGCAATATGTATGAGTGTAATCTGCTACTGAAAAGATTATTTAATAAAATGCTCCTTGATGTATAATTCATGGTACGCATTGTACCCTGTGAGTCTGTCCACTGTGTTCTGCAGTACTGTCCATCTTCTGTGCTGTCAGCTGTCCTTCCCATAATGCATCTTTCATCCACCTCCGCCCCTCCCGCTCATCTCTCAGTGTGCAGTGCCTTATTGACACCTTCCCCCTGCAGGCTACGGTGTCAGGGCTCCTCACAGGGAGCGGTGGCTGCCCTCGCTGCAGCGCTCAATATCAGGCCATCTCACTGCCCTGGCAGGAGGGGGAAGCGGATGAGGGCTTCCTCTGTGCCCTCGTTTGGTCTCATTGATGGCCACATGGATACCATTGTGTGCCCTTTGGTGGCTTTTGATTTTTCATTTTGTAGTTCATAGTGATCCTGCCACAGCATGCTGGCGATTTGCTGGGGGTAATGTATGTGTATCTGTCTGTGATCTGTCCTGTACATCTGCGCAGTATGCACACGTGCACACACTTCATTAGCAGTAGCACCCACACACCAATTTACCTGACGCTGATCATTGCAGCAATGCAATGGGATTGGTGGCATCATATAACAGTAGGCGATATGAAAAATTATTATCACGATTATCCTGGCCAAAATAATTGCGATAATATTGCGATTATTATTATATTGTTATTAAACTCTTACAATGGCACTAAAACTTACTGGAATTATTTTATCTTTATATTTACATTTTTATTATGATGACACTTATGTACTGTATCTCTTTTGTGTGATTTATTTTCGTTTTAAGACTCAGTATTTAAACAAATCCAATTAATCTTTTCTATGTGGTGTACACAATGGGCAAGCTGAGCCTTCAGCCATGGTGGTGATTGACTGTTCAAGATGCAGGCCAATAAATACATTAGTAAATCAATACAATTTGACTTTTTTCAAGTCAGTTGTGCAAATATTCATACTTATTTGAGGATATTCATGATTATCACGATAATGGACATTCAACACGATATGATTATCATCAGTATTTTTATCGCGATAAACGATAATATTGTATATCGTCCCATCCCTATATACCGTAACACTGATGTTCACTTAGGTGGATTGCATGTAGAAATGGGTGATACAGTACTGGGTAAACCTGTCTCACTATCAATAGACAACAGTAATATATAGAATGCAATAAAGCTATTACAGATCCGATTGTTGTATTCATTGGATGTGGTATGTATCGACGAGTGGCACTGTCACTGTGTAAATGGAGTCTTGTTTTTACCATTCGTGTTACTCGAGTCAGATCACCCCTAAAAGCGTCAACAGAGGTTTTATGAGATTTAGGGATGCAAAACAAGAGCTTACATTTGCCTTAATCGATCAGCTACCCTGCATTGCTAACTACGTTTAGTTGTGATTGCAGTTAGGTAATTTAGCATAAGCTTTCAGTAAACAGTTGACTGTACAATGATTACACATATTACGGAGCAGGTAGGTTAGGCATCTTACTCACAGATGTTCACTGGGAAGGCCATGTCGGTGCCCTTTGGTCTGTTTCCAGTTTTATTTCGTTTAACAAAATATGCCACTCCAAAGGTTGTCAATATAGAGCCTTAACACACATTGCCTATCCCATCTGTCTGTTATATCTGTAGAAATGCATTTATTTGTAACTCTAATGCAACATATGCCATTCCAGGTTTGTGCATATGATGGTATTCATACTGATTTGCATATGAAAGCAATGTGCATTTATTTGACTTTAAACTTTTAAAGTGTCATCTCTTTTATTTGCTATTTCAAGTGGTCTTGCTTGTGTTTTACACACACTCCAGTATGTTCTGCTGCTCTCAAAATAAACAGTGGAAGTTCCTGCCACACCCATGCTGTAAGAGCTTCATTTAGATAGAGGAAATGAACAGGGTTTTTCATTAAGGCCTTAATTCATTTTTTTAGAAAAAAACAAAACTGTTCTGGGCCCCCATGCTGTCATTAGTCTTTATTTTGGCCTAGCCTAGGCTGTGTTTACTTTCTTACAGAGCCTTTGTTTCCCCACACATTTGGGAAGCATCCATTAAACAGAAAGTCAGGCCACACGTAAGGAAAGCGTTCAATTGAAGCTGTTATCCATTCACACCAATGGAGATGAACGGGCTTTTGGCAGGGTGCAGCAGCGTCTTTTGTGACAGGCAGCTGATAAATGGTATGCAGATGAATTCATTGTTTACTGTTTTGAGTATAATGTGTCTTTGTCTCTGGTGTGCCTTCATGACAGTGTTGCTGGGAGCATGCAGAGGATGCCCGTATTGTGCCAGGACGGGTGTGAAAGGGGTCATGTGGAGATTACTAGTAAGGAGAGACCGTGTTAACAGTCCCAATTAGCCAGGTTTGTTATGCCATTACATTTGGTGTGTGTGTGTGTGTAGGTATGGAATGGGGGGGGGTGGGTGTATCTTCGGAGTAGGCGTTGTCTGAGTCCACGTGTTTACGCGGACGTGTTGGTGGAGCTTAATGCGTGCGTGTTCTCAAAGCGAAGGCGTCTGCATATTAATGAGAGGCCCTGCCACGCCCCTTTTCCCACGGCTGTCACTGTCACGCAGAGGGGAGAACAGTGCTGCACTTGTGCCTGAATGCAAAGAAAACAAACGGCTCAGTGGAAGGGAGCCAGGGTGTGCACCACCCTGCAGCACCCTGCAGCACCCTGCACCACCCTGCACCACCCTGCACCACGCTGCCCTGCAGGTTCTCATAACGCCATGGTAGTAAATGCACAGCTTTGACTTTACATGCTGCGCCTGTGCTGAGTAGATGCTAGACGTTCTAATGACGTCTAGCAGCTAACAGACCCTCTGTTAAGATGCCATGTTTTCTATTATGGGTTCCCCATTAGAGGCTGAGTTTGCTGCTTTCTCTGTAGTGCTCCATGCTGATCAGTGACTCAGGCACGCCACATGTCCTTTCCAAGAGCAAGAGGATTTCATTGTGCTCCCTGTATAATAAACACAACACGCACGTGAACTCATATCCCCACACACTGCACGTTCCCCTCCCCGCCGCAAGGCTGACCAATCAGTGGGCTCCTTTGCACGGCTTGCATTTGAAGCTTCGGTAGTACCGTAGTGTTGCCCGGCAACCAGAATCGGCACATTTCTGGGAGGTCCTGCGTGGATGGTAGCAGCTGAGAGAGTGGGAGAGAGAGACACTGACAGAGGGAGAGATACAGAGAGAAAAAGGAATTCATTCTGATAGAGAGAGAGAGAGATAGACACAGCAAGAGAGAGAGAGAGAGAGAGAGAGAGCTAGACACAGAGAGAGAGACATTCATTCTGAGAGACAGAGAGAGAGACTGACAGGGAGAGATACAGAGAGAGAGACATTCATTCTGTGAGACAGAGAGAACACCATGTGAAGGGATAATGGGGTCGACACCTAGGTAAAAAGGAGCGTATGGAACGAGAAGAGGAACCACACTGAGATTGTCAGTAGAAGAACCACCGGCTCCCACGTCGTTGTAAAGTTTGTTCTTGCGGTGGGGGGACACATCAAGGACGTCAAGGACATCATTGCTGATTCTGTGTTAGGCTGTGTGTCTTCAAAAGGGGATTTAGAGCCTCCACACACCACTGCCTGAGCGTGCGGGATCCCAGGCTGTCGTCTCCGGTACGCTGACCTGGATACTGGAGGAGCCGAGCAGAGCTGGATGCGCCACCAGCACACCAGGTTATTTCGGGAGGCTCATCCTGAGCCCAACTCTGTGTTTACCGCTCTACATGTGCCTTGCCCTATGGTGATGTGTTGAGACGCATCCAGCACTGGTGTGGTCTGTCCTGGGCGGGATAGGAGAGCCACCCGGGCTGCGATCCAACAGGGGAGGCTGTACTGGCCCACTCTGAGCCGCGACAGGAGGCACCAGAGGAGGCTGGAAAGCCCCAACAACACCCAATGCATTGAGATTCCCAGCCTGAACATGCGAGCAGGACACTGGTCATGAATATGCCAGTAGGCTGTGGCACAGCAGCACGCCCAACGGACCTTCAGGCTCAGAGAGGCACAGCAGTTGCCCCCTGTTGACTCTCCGGCTCGAGACGAAGGGACCGTCGGGAGCCGACTATGTGGAAGTTCAAAGCGTTCTGTCTGGATTACTGGCACGTGTTGTGTTTGCACCCCCACAGCAACTTTTACAAGAGGTATGTTAAGCGTTGTGAAACGTTCGTTTTAGTCTGGGCCATGCCGCGAGTCACGTTTAGAGTGGCGTTGTGGCCATGTGGATCCTTCACGCAGCAGTAAAGCAACGGCGAATGGCACGTACAAGTGAGTGGCTGTCTTGTATCCAAACAGTGTCAGCAGCACAGCACAGTCTCTCTTCCCAATGTTACCTGCTGCTGTCCTAGAGCAGGGTATGTGAGCCAGCTGCATGCATTACAGTTTGGTTCCTTTTTATTGTGTTCAGTTACTATTCATTTGAAATGAGCTCGCTTAGTGCTGGCGTTGGTGTCATTGAATGAGACTGCTGTGCCTGAAATCATTCACCTCTTTCCTACCGGGATCTCATTTGTGTTCACCTTTCACCTATAATCTATTCTCCATTATCTAGCCTACTTCCGTCGGTGCTGGCAGATGAATCTCTATTTATGAGCCTGTGACACGTTTTGTTAATTGATAATGATTTTCACATCTTTGATGACATGCCTGTAATGTATGGAAATGAGGATTTACTTATCTTAACTTTTAATGGCTGAGGAGTGGATTTCCATTTATTATACCTTTGAAGTGATTCAGGGGTGCTGGGAGTTTCCCATGTAATGGACACTGCCATGTACTGTATGTTAAAAAGGTTATCCCTGCACCATCCCCACCTTTTCCCCACACCCCTGTTGTTACACTGAGATCACATGTTTCTCCTGTCTAACACTGTGATAGATACTGTCCGATCTGCTAAAAGACGTATGTTCTCCTTAACTTCACTTAATTTAAATGAGGCTTGTTTCATACTTTTGCCAGATTTGTTCAAATTTCCAAGACAAATGTGATTTCACAGCACACACTAGCACATTAGCATACACGGGTGTACATTTTACCATCAACTACAAGTAAACTGTCTTGTGATATATTGAAAATTGCAATTTCAAGAGTAAGCCATGTGGTCTTTTGACTCTCTTTTATTGTAACGTTTATTGCTTAATTTACGTTTTAGGTTTAATAATCTGTCCATTTTGATTTGTATTTCTGTGTATACATCTTCACTAATCTTATCTAAGGGCATTCTTCCACATCTCACCGAGATGTTTCAATCATGCGTATTTAACATGAGGAATGTTTGATGTATAAATCAGAAGGGAGTGTTATGGACACACGCATGACTGACTTGGGAACTGTAGGACTGTAAAGACACCTGCCAGCTTGTCAGATTGCACCACTGCACAGACACACGTACACGACTGCACACGTACACACGCAATACATTCATATTCTGAAGCTGAGGACCTCCATCAATTTATAATGAACTAGAGATTCAGACTGCATAGTTGCATTTGACTTAAGTTTCTCAATGTCACATTACAGCAAATGTACACCACATATAACGTTTCATACCACTGGAATGTAAGATGATACTTCAGACATGCTTGGTTTATGGTTTTCTGACTTTTTTAGGCTCCATGCATATACTTTATGAATCTTCAGAATTCACAAGGGATGCTCAGTTTTTCAAGTTTTTCAAGTTTCGATTTCTCAAAGTGTCTGTGTGTGTATGTATACTCAAAAGACCTCATTATACTCCTAATACCTCAGAATCAGAAGAACATAGCAGTCATTGGGTGTAACTCATTACGTTTGCCTGGCCTGGGCAATATAGTCAGATTGTATTCCTGCACTGCGGCCATGTTGTTAAAAGCAAGACCGGTGTAGTAACTCATAACAGCCTCTCCCAGCGGCTGAACTGGGGTTCACCCTCCCCCCTTGCCTGGCCTTCCCATTGAGATCAGTGTAGTTCTTGGACATGGGCCCGGGAATAACCAATAACAATATACACCACACATGGACACAGAGACACAGACACACACACACACGCGCACACACACACACGTATGCTGGTCCAACCCATCACCAGGAGGGATGACATCCATACCAGATGAGTGAAAGATTTCACTGGAAGGAAAAGGGGGGGGGAGTGTCTGTAGTGAAGGAAGGGAGAATCTGTGTTTGGTTCGATGTGGGTGGAGATCTTTTGTTAAACAGAGGAATGACTTTGAGCTATACATACTGGGCCTTTACCTTACTTGGTCATTGGGCAGCTTGCTAGAGTAGCAAGTCTCTGAGCTCAGCACAAAACAAGACGGGGATAACTTCTAAAAAGTACAGACGAAGTATATTCAGCAGCAGGAGAATAAATGTCTCTGCGGGTTTTGTCTATGGAAACTAAAGGACGTGGGGTGTAATTTGTGGTTTTAAGAGTGAGCAGCACAGACGTCTTCGGGCAGCTCTAGGGGAAGTTGCCACGGGTTTTGTGTGTATTTTTTTAGACGTACTGAAGCTTCCTCTTAGTGCCATGCATGTCCCACGTCTCCTGTGATGTCACTGCTGCATGGAATGTGATGTGGAAGTACTGCATTGCCAGCCGGACTATAAGGTAGGACCCTTAAGGGTAAAGAGGTTGTTTTCCAGCTGGCTTTACTCTAGGCAGCAGCAGTCTGCAAAGATAGTTTTGAAGGTCTCACTGATCATATAGCATTCCTATCTATACACTCAGGCCTGCTGGCTTCCTATCCTAAACCATGAAAACATATTATCATTGGGCCACAAGTAAAAACTGTTTTCAAGGTCTCCTCTAAACCACCTAATTTTTAAAGGAAATGTCTGAAAACCAGTACAAAGGACAAGTACAAGGAGTTTTTTTAATAATCTAGTTAAGCCTATTATCGCTTATATGTCCGTGTATTGGCAGAGGATGTCCTTTGCACTAAGGACGTCCTTTGCACTAAGGACTATGTTCCTGTAAAGGACACAGATGTACCTACAACAGCAGACAGGTTTAGATAATCAACGTGTTTTACATACAATAGCTTATCTTTGTTAAAATTCTCAGTAGTTTTGCATCCTTTTCCTTGTGTGATTTGTTTGACCTGCTTTATTTCCATTTGAAATAATTAATACTTTTTATAGGAAATATTGTGTTCTCTAAAAGGTTAATGTCTATCTTAGTATATGGAAATGACACCTCTGAACAAATTTGGACAAGGGAATACATCATTCGCCACCTCTGCCACCCCCCACCCCCCCAATACACACACACACACGGAGATAAAAGAAAAACAGTTACATTAAAAACTTGGGGCGGGGGGGGGGACTAACCGAGTATTTAAACTAAAGTTTGACAGAGTAAAGGAACTTTGTGGGTTTTCAGACGTGACTAAGAGTGTAAGCATGAGTAATCCTGACACTTTAGGAACCTGGCGGTATCTAATCTGAGTTTGGTTCTGTGTCACACAGCTCAGTCAGACACAGCAGATAGAGCTTTACTTATTGAATGTGTTCAACACGGGTTAGTCACTGTTGTGCCTAGATTTGACCTACATATTCCTTATTTCCACGGCACTCTGCAGTGCCCAGTGGAAACCGAAAGACTTTGTGGCAGTACAGTATTCGGCTACTCAGGTGGCCTGCTTCAGTAGAGCTATGAATGGTATCATCTTTTGTAAGCAGACACCTGCGTTACCTTGTTCAGTAGGATACGGGCACTGAGGGCGGTGTTGGCTGGATCAGTACACTACACATTCTTGTTGGAACGTGCAGCTGGATCCACATTGAACAGCTTGGATGAGCGGGTGAAGTGACCCAGTTACCGGTTCACCCTGCCTCGCTACGCTGTGTTTATGACAAGTAAGGTCCTTCTTGGAGTAGAAAGGAGCTGGTCGTAATGGAAAAGTAGCACGCTGCCAAGCAGAGTTGCTGTCCCGCTGTGGTGAGTAAACGAGGGCTCTCTGTGGTGGAAAAGTTTACACGCGTCTAGGAGACGTGCTGCTTTCTGCTGGGGAGAGAGATGGATGGCGGAGCTTAAGAAGCTATTATGGAGCGGTGGGGGCATCGGAAATCTGGTGTTTTGTTGGCCTGGCTGACGGACCCATAAGTGCTAGGTAGTTCTTAATAATGTTCCTTTTGTTTGTGTGGTGTGTGTCTGTTGAGGTGTACCAAATGAAGACAGAACTGTGTCAGGTTCAAATGCAGGAGGTCCTAGTGGATTCAGCACACTTCCCCTCACCTGTGTTTCTCCTATTCATCCAGTAGAAGACGGGTTTACATTTGAACAATCTGTATTCGCTAGCAGTTTATTTGTGCTTTCCGTGTCAAATGTGGTGTAGAGGAGTTAATTATATTCACTTAAATTTGAATAACTTCCCATTTTCTTTTCATAACGTGATTCCTTAAACATTCAATGCACTTACGTACTTACGTGTGGTTTGTTCTCTACATGCACAAGCCTCTGCTTATCTCAGTTTACATTCCAGTTGGTGTCCACACTACTAAATAATTTAGTTTGTTTCTCCCAGAATGGACAGTTGCGTTAAAAGAAGGCAATTTGTTTACATTTTCTTACCTGCAAGAATGTTATGCTTCTCTTTGGTTACAGTGACTCGTACTATCTGAAGAGGACATTGCTGTCATCATTTATATAGTGTGTTAATGGAGGTTTACTTCCTAGGTAGATTCAGATTGACTTTGAAGTGTTTGTTTGCTTTAGCTCAGAAGAGAGACGATAGTCTTCATACACAGTTATTACCAGGCTGACACACACACACACACACACACACACACACACACACACACACGAGTGTTGTGCTGCAGTATAAGCGCAAACGCAGCAGTGTTTCGCTGTTCTACTCGTGCACATTCATTAATATAGAGCAGTGCAGAAATGGCTTCACTTAGCTGTGTAGTCTATTCCATCGGCCCCTACCACCGTCATTGTGCAGCTCAAATCTCAGTGGTGGGGCAGTTAACGGGAGGAAGGGGGGGCAAATATTCTCTTGTTCGGCGACGTCTTTAGCGCCCCCTTGTGTTCCATTTGATATAGCTACGTTTGATGACAGTATTCTTTTGCATGTCTTTACAGCGCCTGCCAGACGGATAATGAGCGCGTGCGCTGCATTAACTTATGTAACCGTGGTGATCAGGGGGGTGGGGAGCGATGAGCTCATGTTGCTGCACTGCAGCTCTTATAGACACTCTCTCTGCAACGTGTGGTCTATATTCCATGTGAGCATGTGCCCAGAACACGGCGCACACGGCCCCACATCTTGTCCGATACCTACATGATGTGAATGAATCCACCGGCTGACGCCTCCAAATGGCGATCGCACACATGTAAGACCTGCAGCTTGTCATTTCACAATATGCATCCAGCATAGCTTTCTCCGGTAGACTGAAGATGTTGCTGTGATCCCGTATCTCTCTCAGTGTGGTGAAGATGTGCGTTATGCATGGAAGTGTGGGTGTACTATGTCCTCTGTCCTCTCCTTGCATCAGCTGTAGAGGACGCTCAGCTGAGCTCACATTGACAATGGGTGTAAGTGCAACAGCTCTGTCCTCTGACACTGTGTGTCACTCTGTTTTCACTAGATGGTGTCTTATGATCCATGAAGGAGTTCTGTGTGTGTGTGTGTTGGGTGGGGGGTTATAATAATGATGATAATGTGATAATGCATTACTGGGTGAAAATAAAGTGGGCCTTTGAGAGAGAGGGCAGTTGAGACTAATGGATAAATGACTAACATATAAAAGACTGCCTTGGGTGAAATACAAATTAACAGTATTCCCAATGCTAACCTCATTGTAGAATTACTCATACATTCATGTCTTTTCAGTTTATTGTAATCAAAGTATTTATTTTAGGGCACCCTGCTAGGGGATGATAAAGTTTTCCTTTTATATTGAAGCATTAGGACTAAAGAGTGTTTTTACAATGAAGTGTGCATTTATTGGCCACAGGGGGAAAAGAGCTGAGAAATTATAGGTCCCCATAACAGGCGATGCACAGAGAATGTGATCTTGTGATTGGTCCAGTTGTGTGCCTACAGCTAAAACAGAACATAACAGAACCTCTGGACAGATATTTCTTGTTAACTGCAGGAGCATTTTGCATGCACCCTACGTACAAATGCTAATATAATGAAAGTAGATCTTACCCCGTTTATCGCATACAATCTATATTTGAGCAACCATGTGTTGGCCCTAATAGGTTGGATAACCCCCACATGTTTAGTGTAGTGGACTGTTTGCACTCTAAAATTAGCACCTGTCCTTCAAGTCAAATTACCATGCTGTTGTGGAGGCTGGTAAACAGTCATTAAAAGTGAAATGTTTGTCCTGGTTGTACTAAATGATGTGGGCTGTGTGTATTTGCCGTTTGTGTTGGCACATAAACGGCTGCAGCATCTAACATTACCGGCACTACGATTCTTCTGTCAGCCTGAGCTGTGGTTGTCGTGACAACCAACCTCT
>JAODUK010058635.1:0-42270 GCA_027564635.1 Typhlichthys eigenmanni
CACACAGTCATTCCTCTGCCCCAGTCCGTGGGGGTTCATGTGCAGTAGGGTGTTACATGCATACTCCTCCGGGAGGCGTGCGTAACAGTCTCTCAACTCATGGGAATCCTATTCCACACTTTGAGGAATGATGATGATTAATATTAGCAATGAGTGAGTTTTGGCAATACTGGTGCATTTAAAGGTATATACACAGAATATATTATAACTAGGTGCTACTGGTTATTTTTGAGGTTAGCTTACTGCAGAGCTACCTCCAGTTTAACAGAAAACAAACCATTTCATGCAGCCAGGGCAGCAAGGGTTGTGTAATTTATGAATAGAAATATATATTTCAATTTTATTAAGCAGAAACCAGAAGAAACATATGTTCACATTAGCAAAGAAATGTTACATTGCTAACAGTGCTAATAATCCAAATCCCTATTATAAATATGTATTACCTAAATGTTTCTTGTTTAGTGTAGAAATTGTAAAACGTCATTTTTTGTTTCTAGTTCTACTTCATACTTTTTTTCCCCACACAGGAATGTCTGGCTGAAACTACAAAGGGAAACACAAGTAATCCCTTTACTGCAGGCATAAAAACTCCTCACAAAATATGAATTATAATATAGACACTGCTACAGTACTGGAACAGTATAAACCTCCATATAAGCTTTACAATTCAATACAATGTTTTTCAAATCAGTCATGCTGAGTGCTGCCATACCAACTGTTTGCAAGCACAACATTTTATTGGCCTGTTGTAACGATGATTACAGGTCAAAACAGTATCAATAATAGCAGTAAGCCTATACAAAGATCACCCAGTTCACAAACACTCAATCAGGCTAGCATACCCGACTAGCAACTGAAGGATTTCCCTCTTTTTAATTCTTGCTGGCCAGAGACATCTTTCCACACTTCCACACACTGTTAGTAGCACTAAACGTGGCGTCACTGTCTACTAGCTTCAGCTACAAATCTCTCTCGCACTTTTGCTTCATTCTGTCTTCAGTAAATGACGTGTTTTCTAACATCTGATCCTATATAAAACAGCTTCTACAGTTGGCTCAATGATATATCATGATGATTTCTTTCCATTTAACTGCTGTAATTAACATGATATGGACCACATGTTGTTTTGTAGAAATGAAAGTGACTATGGTAGGGTATCATGTTCAAGCCTTCTGGTAGTTTCCATTAGCACCTTTATTCACTCTCCTGCTGTTCTGAATTCACTTTTTTATTCTTTCTGTGTACATACAACATACAACATACAACTTTATGTCTTAATAACAAAAAGTAGAAACACAGCTACATGTTTATATACACACAAGAACAAAACCTTTGTCAAAACTGTTACATTACATAATTATACATATCTCATTTAACCATAAGTAGCTATACACACATGTATTGCCCATTGGCATGGTTAGATTATTCAGTTTGTGTTCACAATGGTCCAATGTTTCCTGTTTGACTGTGGTTGCATTTTGATGAGATAAATTAAGTTTGGTGGGGACCTGGAGATTGGAGTAGCTGGAAATAAAACAAAGTCTCTGATCCGGAAGGAAAGAGTTAAACTAAACAAGAGCTACATGCTTCTATTTCCCTCATATACAGATTGCTTCCTATAAAAAACGTTGTGTCGTTTAAAAATTATTATATTCTCCTTCTTCTGGAATTTATGTTTGCACTGGCGTCTATTGCCACTGTTAGCAAAAGTCTGAATTGTGTGGGTGGAGCCGGTGGGACGAGACCCTGCAGCATTTGAGTGGCTCTCGGTAGTCACCAGTCCTCCACCACCGTATTACCACTTCCCTGGTATTGGCACTCCACATTCGTACCATCCCACAAACGGATGGGGTGTGCGCCTGCCAATGGGTCCAAACATCACTGGCTCCTGTCTATACGAGCGATGGTATCCTGCAGCACAAAACATAGACACCCCATCATCACAATACACAGAGCAGTCCTTAAAATATGTTTCTGCTACCACGTACTGTAAAAGCCTAAGCCTATTGAACCAAGCTCACCACATGGCCTCTTTAAGTTAACAACGAATGCTCTGTTACAGTGCATTAGTGCTGAACTTGAGTGCTGTCAATGTCTACCTTGTGCTTTGGGTAGAGCGTTGGAGAGATACACAGGGCCTGTCCTTCCATCCATGTGGGAGTCAACAAACTGGCAGTGGTCCTCACCCTGTCCAAATGTGTCTCCTATACTGTAGAAAGGTTCTGAGAGAGACAGAGAGAGAGAGAGAGAGAGAGAGAGAGAGAGAGAGAGGGACAGAGAGAGAGAGAGAGGTCTTAAACTAATTTTACCAAATGTTCCACTATGTAATGACGGGCTTGACTGGCTTCTTCCAGACAATAAAATCTAATGGCGTGTATGAAAGAAGCTGGGCGCAAAGAGAGGCACAAACAGATTTAAAGGCACAAACGCTGATGTGCACAAAGGGAGCTGTATCACTATGCGCACAGTATGAGTATGAAGGAGCATGTAGGGGTTAGCCATCTTGCTCTCTGATGCTTACATGTATACCTGGCACGTCAGAGATCATGCTGATCATACTTTCCCCACTTATAGTCGTCTATCCTAACCACTAGCCTCTCCTGCCCCCGTCTGTAAACAAAGAATGTATGTAAATTACCTCTCAGACCGTCTCCCATGAAGATCTTGTACCGTAGCGAGTTACACAGAACCACTCCTACAAACTTCCTGTACCAGGTGCGCTTGACAAACTGGCTGCCCTTACAGGCGCTGTGGGCAATGTTAAACTTGAAGGAAAAGGGGATCCAGATTGGCTCTCCGCCTAAAAAGGCGGGAAAAGATGAGAGCAAGGTTAACAGAATAGGTTTACTGTGCAGTTTTTCTTCTAATATCAACATGTGGGTTATGCTTAAAAATGTGGGGCTGAGCTGCATCAAAGAAGAGGAAGGTAGTTGTGTTAGGTAGCACATTTGAGCTGGTTTTGCTTTTCCAGATGTATGATAGATTTATAAGGCAGTAAAATGGTAGGGATTACTGGGTTTGTAATGCCAACATGAGGAAGATATAGTAAATGAACCAGTAACTGAAATTGTGTGCTTATAGAATAGCAAAACAAAGCACAATAAATAAGACAGGAATGTTTTTACCCATGTGGATATCAACATGCCCTGAATTCTGTATTATAAACCACACTTATGTCCTCACAGTAATAGGCTTCATCAGCAACACTCGTTGTTCCATACAGCCTGAGATATCCAAAAAATCTCCTTCCCAGCTATACGCGGTAAATCAACTGAACACACTGTTTATGTATCGCAACGCTAAGGAACAACAGATGCTGTGAGAAATAGGTGAGATGCTAAATTCACTTGGTCAAATAGCACAATTCCAATGTGGCAGGCAGCGGTGCGTGTTAAGAGGGTATTTTCACTTCTTGTACAGTAAATGGTGATGCTACTACACATATGGGGAGCTCCTTAAAACAAAAGGTAAACATGGTCAGGACTGTTGACCCAACATGACAGATGCACAAACATACCAGGTGGTCTTTCGATGAGCAGGGGATCGTCTGAAAGAAAAAGAGGAAGGTTGTTTTAGGGGGGAGGGACAGCACAGGTCTGATGCATATGCCTGGTTATAAGCAAAGGCATTGAATCCTCATGATGTATTTAACCTCTGCAAGCCACTGTTTGGACTGCACAGATGACTTGTGCGTGCAATCGACTTGAAATGTGTGATTTGTTTTGTGTGCTTCAACAGCAAAGTCTTTACACAGCATCTAATTCCAACGGTAGCCGAAGGGATTACATTTAAAGGGACACTCCTCGATTTGAGTTTGAATGAGAATGGGAGAAATTTGAATTTTGGGTTGAGCATGCTTCACCTAGCTTGGTGTAACCTAATGGAGCCATGCTTCATTAGGTTACACCAGAGGTCTACGTCCAGTACGAGGCAGTGACTGTGAACACATCCTAATGGAGCATCTCTGGTTAACTTTGAAACTATTGGACAGTACTGAACCAATCTGCGTTGCATTGATCGCCTCATTTAGCTCTATCGTCATTTTGAAACACGCCTGACTTCAACGTGCAGACGCATAGTTGTGTTCAAGTATAAAGAATGAGCTGGGGGAGAAACAGTATAACACAAGCGAGGAGCGTACCTTTCAAAGTGAATAACTGTACTTGCTAACATACTGTATGTGTGAACCGGCATACTTCCAATATCTTTGACAGGCAACTCCATCACACAAACCTGATTCGGTTACATAGGTAAGCGTGTCGCTGACTGGTCCCAAACCAAACACATTCTTGGCTTGGACTTTGAAGTAGTACCTGCAAGACACAAACCACAAAATCCAGTTTAGACAGGAAATGTAGTCGTTAAAGTGTCGCTCTGCCGGTTGTGTTTTGACTGGGCGAGTGGAAGGTGATCAAACCAGTAGTAATGAGCACAGCAGATGATCAAGCATGCTTTAGAGTCGCTCTGATTTAGGAGGAGTTACAGTGTACTCGTATAAATCCAAAGTGAGCACAGCATAACACATTAACTCCACGGCACGTGTTGAAGGGAGTTAGAGGTAGGGAGGACAAGGAACAGGGGAGTGAAGGCGAGAGAGACATCTAGACGTGGGGAGGATCAAAAATATGAATACTGAATGATAATGAAATACAGATCTGTGGAGAAAGTGAAGCAGGGGAGATAAGCAATGTGAAAGAACAAGATGGATGGTTAGAAGAGCTTTAGTGCAGGTCCGGCTTTTTTGAGCAAAAGACCTAAAAAAGTGGGTCACTTCTTTTACGTGAAAAACATAAGAGACAAAATGTACTGTAATATCAAGTATGGAAAAAAAGATAGTTTAGAAATAATATTACATTTATACATTATATAAATTATACATTAATAATACACTTCTTCATGGATGGTCCTGACCCACAGTTTGAGAAGCATTGCTTTTTGAGACCGTAGATGGGAGTCAGGCGGTGAGCTCACTTTGTCTCAGTGTGGCTTCAACCCCATGGAGGAATTATTCAATCCTATCAGATTAAAAACAACACCATGAGCGATGATGCTGGATGACTTTGTCAACTTTTCCACTTTTTTTTCCCTTTATTTTTTTGTCTCACCACTGGTCTGGTCTGTGTGTGCGTGTGCGCGTGTGTGTGTGTGTGTGTGTTGGGAAAGGGTTACTTTGTGTACTCCACAGTAAATTAATGGTCTGTTAATTTTGAGTCAAAAGCCAAAGCAGGAAAAGTTTACCCATCTGCATCCAATCATCATGACTGGCCAAAATATATATTGAGAGAGAGAGAGAGAGAGAGAGAGAGAGAGAGAGAGATGGTGTCCTGAATAAGTAAGATTGTGGAGCTATCTTAGCTAACGTAACTATATAAAGATACGTATAAAAACACTCTAAAAGGCAGAGGCGCCATTTCCAAACTTCCACGCACAATAAAAACCCTTCTCTTTCAACTTTATAAGCGCCACTCAAGGTGTCATTTAAACTGTACATTAACACAGACCCACAGCAGCAGTTATTCCGGTCCAGGTTCAGCCTGGGCAGATTACATGGCTTTCACTGGGCATCCTGAAGTTGTTAAGGAAGATAGACGTCTTACAGGGTTACATGCTGTAATGTATTAAATGTCTGCAACACTACACGCCCGCTATGCCCACAAACAACTTGGATACAAGAAAACAAATATTTTCCAATCAGTTATTTATTAGCGTCACATTTGACTTTAGAAACATGGAGAATTTGGCCACGTGCATTTTAACATCTGGAGTTCCATAAACATGAAATAAATATAATAATCCACTAATGGCTCTGACAATGTCATGACACTGGCTGTCTACACTGAAGGAAATGTACATGCAGGCCTTAGACTAAGACTATGGTATGCTACACAACCTTCAGTGTCTCATGAACCATGTTGTGTCTTCATTGAGAGATACAAATAGATCAGGAAGACATCAAGATACTAAGGGATTTGTTAAGGAATGATGGTCTGTAGGTTTAGGTCTGGATTCCATAAGGAAGCCTTCAGTAAAGCCTTCAGTCATCATTAACCATTACAAAGGACATCAAAGACATCACTTAGGATACAGGATCAGGTGGTCCAGAAGAAGAGCCTATGATGTGAAAAGCACACATGCACGCACGCACGTGCACGCGAATCCGCACGCACACACACAGAAAATATCCATACTTTATTTAATTCTTTAGCTGTATCTATAGTTCCCATAGTCGTAAGGACATCCAAAACTATCAGACCAGCCCTGGACAGCCAGATGGCTCCACACATCTGCATGAAGTTAATAGTTTTTTAGTGGATAAAATGCCAGAACAGGGCCATAAATTATATTTTCACACGATTATCCACATTTGTTTTACTCTGTTTGGTGTTTAACATTTTTGGAGTTTACGTCTCACTGCAGTTCAAACAGGATCAAGATTTATCAGTGGCAAACATTCAAATATTGGCTTTTGCAGATCTTCCTGTTATCGTCTAAACGCTTCTAGCACTCATTGCTTTACACTATACGGCATCTATGTAATATTCTAAAGCAAACCATCAGGCATTGATAAATTATGCTCATATTACTCTAAAGTTCAGTCTGCTAAAAAGCAAGCTTTTTCTTGTTAAACATATCAGTCTCTCTCCCTCAAATAAGAATGAATAGCAGGTGTATACATAGTACTGTTCATTCTCATTACACAGAGTTATGGGGTGTTAAAGGAGATGAATGAGGCGGTGTATTGTTTTCAAACATTTCTTTTCAGAGAAAATAACTTGCTGAACGAAGTGAAAGTATGTGAACGTCTGTTTTGACAAGATTATGTTATTTAAGCTAATTGTTCAATATAGGAGTGAGACATACTAGAAAAAAAGCATGCACAAAACCATATGGGTGACTAAAAACAATCAAACAAAATAACATATCTCAGCATTAGACTGAGAACAGCTGCTCGGTACCAGTTTCCTCTCTGTTCTTTGTCTTTCATTTCTATATTGGTGCAGACAAACGGTAAGCAGTTCAATGTAATCTCCATTACAGTGAACAAGCTGTGCATTTACCCCAGAAATCAAATGCACTCGCACACACTTTAACAGCTTGGGGAGATGTGAGAGGTCAGCAAATGCTTTTCAGATAGTAATTAATAAATAAATAAAAACACAATTTTCTAATTTTTCATATATGTTTGCTCTGCACCACTAATGGTGGTTACAGATCAAAACGATTGAGAACTGCTGTCCTATACTGCTTAATATCACTAATGACATCACTTTGTGAACATCTGTTTGTGTTTACCCATAACATTTTCAAACAAAAAGGAACAGTGGTTATTGGAACAAAAAGTTGGATGCATGCTAGAACTCAAAACATCCGCATTTGTCTCTTGGCTCCACATGCTAAGTGCTGTTTCCATATACTTGTTTTGACCCATAACTCATACGTTTTGAAAAACACACCGTCTTTTTTGCATCTGTGTTTGTGTCTGTGTTGACCAGATTTATTGTATTTACGCTCCTCTTGTGTTTTCAGGTTATCAACTGAGTTTTCCCAGGAATACCCGTTTTAGGAGCAGACAAGTCTGTTTTCGAACCCACCTCCATTCAGTCACGTTTGATTTACCTCACTTCTGTGGGTTTTCCATTTACTCAAACATGCGTGACTGTATCAGCATGAAGCCTTGCTCAGATCAACACTGGCCTGGTCTGATATCATTACTGGAAAACGTTCAGACTACACACACAATTGCGCGCACATACGCAACATACGTACTCACACACGCATGCAAGATTTATGCCACACTGTGTCTCCGATATGCTAAAAAATACAATGCTCTAAACACTTCCAAGTCACATTGCCAAACACCCGTGCCCTAGACAGACAGACAGACAGACAGACAGACATATCCACCCAAAACATTACACATGGGTACGGGATCTTGCAACCAAGTTATTTGTTTGCAGTTAAAACGCTCGCTATGAAAATGTGAAGTACCGTCCCCAATTGTATCCTGCATACATACTGTACATACATACATACACCTGCCACAACTCCTTGTGAAGATACTGTACATTCACAAACAGTAATCTCACAGCCGCACACACACACACACACACACACACACACACACACAGCGGTTACCTTGAATTGGGTTTTAGGTTCTCTACAGCCAGATTTGTTCCACTTGATGCACTGGAGGACCACCTGTTGTTGAGGACATCGTCGTATGAAGCACTCTGGACCATGTAACCTGTGAATAACATATGAATGATTAGTCTGTAAGTATTACCAATGACTGGTAGACCCTGTATACACTCACAAAAGGTGTTTTGATTCAAAGCGCCTCTCTAATTAAAGCGGTGCAGACCTATGCTACACTTGAAAGAGCCAATCATAAATAAGGCTTCTTTTGGCCCACCCAAATTGGCATCACAGGCCTGACAGTCAGCGAGATGTCAATCAAGCGAGGTCTACTCACACAGTCCTTAGAACCAACCGAATCAGAATCAGCCAACTGAATGGATAATACATTTTTCTAATATGTTGAAAGTATAAATGTTACAATTTTGTGCTAGTATTTTGTAGTTGCGCGTGTTTTTTCTTCTAATGGCGGACAACTACATGTTATAGCCCATTAGTTTGTATGTCCTGAGTTTGATTGTAAAAAATAATAAAGGTAAAGCAGCAAGGGAAAAGTAAAATGATAAATGATAAAGCCTGTCAGAAGATTTGGAGGAATGAGGGTTACTGCTCCCATTTACTTTAGACTGCAAGGAAAATTGCAACCTTGGAACTTTTAGTAAGTCAAGTGGAACCTTCTCAGTGACTTAAAACTGCTGTTTTCCCCAACGTGGTCACACAGAGAGCAGACCAGAGTCCTGGAGCATTCTGAGGTCACGCTGTTCTTGGTCATTTCAGTCAAACCTATAACTATCCTGCCACACACAAAACTACCAATTGTTCTTCTGGGATGTTTTTGCTGGTACCATGCCAACACAGCTGGCCATAGGCGTAGATTCCAGGGGGGATGCAGGGGATGCGTCCCCCTCAATATTTAGAACAAGTGTATTTGTCCCTCGTAAAAAGCATATCAGCTATTGTACTGTATATATAGATATAACCCTTAATGCAATTGTTTTCAAATATGTTTTATTGTGCCAGGGCTCCTGCATTTAATGTTTCCTTTATATAGACATTTCCACCATACATTCATGAAGAAAAGGCATACATTCTTTCATAATAGAGAAAAGTGTTTGATTATCAAGATGTTCTGGGGAAGGACCCAAACTCCCCATTTAATATATTCCCCCTAATATCCTAACAAAATCTACAGCCATGCAGCTGACTGCTGGGACTGAAAAAAAGATAATTGAGTGGTGAAGCTTTAATTTGCCTTCATATTCAGTTTTTTATACCTTCTGTATTGTTTGATATAAGTCTATAGGAGTGCTGCAGTAGCCCCAGGTATATGCAATCTTAGAATATCAGTCTCAAAATCACAGAACTTTACAGTCGAAGACAGCTGCGCTACCGTAACCACTGACGTGAAACACAATTGCTGTTGCAATGGGGCGTTAGTAGACTGCACTAACAGCAGCATTTGAAGGTCAACATGGCTTACGTTCCGTAATGAGCTAAGTAGAAAATAGGTATTTAGATTTGGTTCACTAGTGATCCAAAACAACATGGTTTTAATGGAAATACAGAGAAAGGAAATAAAACAAAATGTTCAGATGGGAATGAAATACATTTTTAGGAAATTTAAATCTTCAAAATCAAAATCAAAATCTATATAATAACAATAGTGAAACTAAACCATGGGTTTCATATCTGTGATAAACATTTTTTTGTGATTATTCTGTACTTAGTAAAATATAGAGCCATTTAGTCTCCCTATATGGTAAATACCAGAGAACTGACATTTAAACCCTAAAATTGCGATTAAGATACCATACCAGGGAGGACAGATGGAAAGAAAGAGACACAGCAGTACTTACCCAGACTATCTAGTTTATCTGGTTTACACATCAGAGAAGGCACCAGCCAACCTCATGAACAGGAGCTTGTGTTGGCCGGCCAAAGTCAACACTGTTACTCTGAGTTATTGGACTACTGTTCAGTGTTACTACCCACTATGGTGACCAACCACCACAATCATCACTATTCCTTGTATATCACTATATGTTACTGGCTACATGCATTCAATACATGCACTCCAGGGAAGATTTCCCTGCTATGTCTGGGGTTTCAATTGAACAATCAACTGATCCACGAAACAAAACATATCTAATAAGTGGATAAAAAGGAGACGTCTATTTTAGGGTTATACATTTGTATAAAATAATTTGACTATTTGAACGTCAAGTCTGTATTTATTGGACTCGGGCTGAGCAGTTACAGGTGCAAGCAGATATACTTCTTTGTGTATATGCATTTTAGTGTCCATCTGTGTGCTTTAATACCCTAAGATATACATTAAAGGTATAGTCAGCAATTGTAAGCTAATACACTTTTTGAGAAAACCAGCTAATATCTCCTCGCGGTTCGCCAGCTGCCCATTCTGTATATGCACTGAAAGAATACAGTGTTTCTACTCGAGGTCAAATATCAGCATTCTTTCTCCACAATAGCTGACTTTACCTTTAAGGCAGTATGCCACATTAAATAAGTTACTCTCAAGTGAGGGATTTCATGTCGATTGGAGGCCAAACACGAATTCTGCTCAGGTAATTCATGTATATTCAACGTATCAACATATTGTCTCAAAACAGGACATTAAAATACATGTTTAACAAACTGTACCATATTGTTCTTACCTGACACCATGTCGTCTTTAAGTGGACGCGCCCAATCTAGGATGACAAATGAATGACAGCCCTCCATGGCAATGACGGTGAAGTTGTGGGGCTTGTTCTTGGGAGGCTGGTTCTGATTGGTGGACAGGCTTTCCTTCTCCATCAGGCCCTCCAGGATGTCAACCTGAAGGTACTCCAGAGCCTCCGTCAAGGAGCAGGGAGCTCCTGGGTCCTTCTGGATGTAGTTCACATAGGAAGCTGGCGATGGGGAAACAGAGAGAGGGTTGTTCCTGCCAGTGATGTTAAAGTTAAGGCCGCCGCCCCCTGGCGGTGTCATTCGGCGGTGCGTCAAGGAATGCAACGTTCGAAATGTAAAGTCAACTTTACGGAGGAGCTCAGAAACAAGCAGATATTCAATGCATGTCTATGGCTTAACGCCGAAGAAATAGAACTGTATAATAACATTTCTATTAAGTAATAATAATAAATATGAGTTTCTAAATAGAAAGAGATGGAAAGTAGGGAAGGGAAGTTGTAGTTGCAGCCTTAAAGATTTAAATATGAAATAATAATAATGCTAAATTCAGTTGCTAAGTAATACACTGTAATCGTTCTGTTAGCTATCACATATGGCAGATTCTGAATGAATGGAACTTTCCTTGGAATGAAATGTGCAAGTTCTGGTTTTACTTCTATTGTTCCAAATACAACCATAATCATTATCTTATCAATTCAACCTTCTAGTAAATGACAGACATATTTGAGCATAACAATCCCACATACATTAAGCTTGTTACTTTTTCTCGATATACAACAACAACAAAAAAAGACAGTTTCATCCACAATTAAATTCTAACTTAGCACCTTAGCACCACCACTTTTTTTGCTCTCCTTTTCTGCCCGTCTAGTAGTTTTGTTTTGTGTTGTCTGTCATGGTGCCTGCTGGATCTACAGCTGTGAATACTTCCAGATTTCCCATAATTCCCGGTTTGACTGGGATTTGGACAGAACCACTGGAAACTGAACTCGCTCCTGCCTTCCTCCGTGCGAGCCAACACGTGTCACATCAACACGCAATAGTCTGTGGGTTTAGAGCCTTAACAGGCATCATACTTTGGGTATACTGACTCACAAACTGTATGCATGTTTACATGTCAGAAGATATACTGTATGTGTCTGTGTGGTGCAGGGAGTTATGTGTGGCGTCTGTTCAAACACATTATTTAGAGCCATGTGTTGTTCGCTATCGTCATGGCGTCTGGCCTTTTAAAAATTGTACCATTCACTCCCCTATACAGAAACACCGCACATGGTACTTTTACTTGAACCCTTTGGGTAGAAAAAGCTTTGAAGGAAACTCAGGTTTCAGTTTGACAAGAAACACATTTTTATATTTCTTGATTGTTCTTGGAGTACCAGACAAGTGGGGTTTAACTGTATAAAGACTGAACAGATATTGATGCTTCATAGCCGACCAGCAAAATAACATTCTAATAATGCAAAATGTATTACATCATCTAGCAGGTATCTCAATGGTTAAATTATAAATACATACAGTATATTACTGTATGTATGTAATAACATACCATATGTATACAGACGGGTTTCAAACACCGAAATGCTAAGAGGTCCAAAAGCAATGGCTTTAGGACTGGACTTTGTCCTCAGATAACTGTTCATATTCTGTATATTGTCCGAGTATGATTTTAAGTTTTTGATGAATGATGAAACAAACTCTCTTGGTAATGGAGTCAGACTTTGGACGCTGCCGTGCATTTATCGTTTGCCTTTTTGCTGTAGAGGATCACAGCCAGAATTTGATGGCTACAGAATACATTCTCTTCTCAACTCAGCTTTAAGCTCTCCCACAAGTCAACAAGTGTTAAGAATTACTTGATTTGACTTAAACTTTAGACCCAGGCCTAAAATGTAATTTCACACTAAGCAAGTGCTGAAAAAAAAGATATGTCTTGATGTCTTGACGTCTTGGCCAGATAGTTAATGTGCACCATGTCAGTTCTGTGGACTGTGCTGAGCTGGATTTAAACTATTCAACTCAGAAAAAGGTCAGAGGATGTCTGCGAACCAAGCCAACACATAAAACCTGCCTTCGGAACAGAATCAGCACCATTGACTTTTGCATCCTGGTATACTCTTGTACTGTACGTGTCATTCAAAAACTTGAGGTTTGTAATAGACTTAGGAAGTGATGCGTTGTGGTTTGGGATCAGAAGATACTGTAGCGACTGTTTATAATGGCATTATGCCAGTGTATGCTGCCAGATTGTTCTACTGATGGCATTGGCGCAGACACTTTAGTGGTTCTGATAACGTTCTGATAATGGTAATGCACATTGTACATTTGTCTTCTCTTATTAGATTCGGTCTAACTCATGGTCTATCCACAGTGTTAACAGGACATGTATGACAAAGCTAAATCACAATCAGTAGAAATCAGTTACCAATTCTGGCATCATCTGAGGTGGGACTAAAACAGGTGTGTTCTAATCCCAGTCCAGAGAATTTTATAGGTTTCTTTATGCAACCAAATGTTGTAACCGTGTGTCAGGGGCCAAAACAAGCACATTAGAGCTGTAAAAACAAAGACAGCAGGAGGCCTTCAGCAGCCTCTAATAGTCCTTTGTTGTGTCCTCTGTGAACCTGAGATCACAGGTTCACACTATTAGACAGAAGACAAAAATATCATTACCTCATGAATCGTGTATTGAAATGCAATTTCCCTCCAATTACACACAACGTAAATACAACATAAATCAAAGCTCATATATTCTTCTAAAATAATATATCGTACTTGTTTCTTCATTGTCTGTTCTCGCAGTGTGTTATTAAATGTTTAACACTTTTCAAGCTTTTGAAACCTCTCTATCAAATTAAAACTAATTCCAGTTGTATATATTACTTGGCAAATAATGCACTTCTGTTCTGAAGTCAAATAAAATTAGTGGTAATGGTTCAGGTCATCATCCATCCCACATGCTTTAGTGGTTCCGCCACTTATCTTTTTTCATTGACTTCCCAGATCAACAGAGTGATAACACTCATTGACCCAGCAGTGGGGTTTCTTTGTCTGATGACGGTAGAGTACACGGTATGAGGCTGTCAAGCACTGAGAATATAGTTGTTACTGTTCAAGCCAAGAGACGAGGTCAGAATATATTTTGTCTTGTCTATTTAGAGTTATTTCTCTACATGTATGTTTCAACATGTTTCAACCTGTCAACCAAAATATTGTACATGTGTGCACAACAAGCACAATTGTCAAGGTGCACGTCTCACGCTCAAGCTCTAGCTAGATTTGATCTTGTCAGGTACCAATAATTCGCTATCTTCCTCTCTACTACTTCATAGGAACTCCCCACAGCCATGGTCTTACCTCTTGCTACTTTGGAGAACTTTTGAGAAGGAAGACTATGACTCACAGCATAGTATATTTTAGATTACACAACCTCTTAAAAAATAAATCCATCGCAGATAACTGAGTTGTGTCTGAATTTGAGGTCATTTATTAATCTGCACATTGATGTTATAGCCAATATAGCTCTCAGAAAGTCTTACTAGACTAAATGACCTTGAATGTCAATGAGAGGGGAACATATACATATACATACAAGTACAGTACATTGTTGTTCAATGAACACATACCCCCTACACAAACACTATACTAGTAGACCAAAAGTATAACTCTGTACCTGTAAAGCGTTTCTTCCCAGTCAGGTCTAACTTAGCGAGGGGACTGTTGTTGACGTGCCTGCTATCTGGAACTGTAGTGGTGATCTCTGTGGTAGTAGGACTCGTTGTAGTGGATGTACTGGTGATCTCTGTGGTAGTAGGACTCGTTGTAGTGGGTATAGTGGTGATCTCTGTGGTAGTAGGACTCGTTGTAGTGGGTGTAGTGGTGCTTGCGGTCGTGGTGGTTGGTGGCAGTGTCGTCTGGACAATAGGTTCCTCTAAAAACATAAAATACATCTATAACTAACTACTGTGTTGCTATTTAACAGACCCATCTGCATGCTGCTGTATTTAAACAATCCTTTCTTAATAGTACCATCGTAACAGGAGTGATAAAAGAGATTTCATTGATTGTGAGAAACGGTGTCATCTAAGTGGATAGGACCTTGTTTTCCTTTGTTTTTACGAAGACAGCAAGTAGTTATAGGACCTTGCTTTCCTTTGTTTTTACGAAGACAGCAAGTAGTTATGTCATGCCTTGCTACCCATATTTTCCATGTCCAGTGGGGGTCTTTAAAGACAAAGGGGCCATTTCACAACAGAATGCTTCAGGGCACGTCTCCCGAGTTTGACTGTGTACGGATGCGGTGGGTGAAATTCAATTAGTTCCTTCCACTTCCAACACAATTGGACCTTGGCATTACATCATGGCGCACACAAATTCATACAGCTTGGAGTCATGATAGAGACATACTGAAAGAAAATTGTAACACTCCATTCTGCTAAAGCGCAAATGTAATAATAAGAAATATACAATATACATATAATACGTCTCACAGGCTATACTGTATATTAATCAAAAACACCTGGTGCAAAAATAACAAACTGTTTTCAGCCAAAACATCAATCAAACGTTTGAGTGCAATTTTCCATGCTGTTATTCGGTTGAATCCAGAGTCCATCCACCATACTGTATTACAAAACAATGTTAAGACCATCAACTCCATCATCACACTAAAGCGCAAGCCAGGGCATTCTCACTGGGTTAGTAATGCACAACCAGTGTGGGTCCAGTTGTTGGGATAAAAGCAATTAGAAACAGGCCACGACCCACAAGCACAAAAACAATGCAAAGTCCACAGGCCAGGCAGAGCAGAAGAAAGCAATGTGACATATAAACATTTAGGAAACAATCAACAAACAGCGCAGTGTATCCCATTCCAATGACAGTCGGTGGGTCTGCAGCCATACTCAGCCAATACCTTCAACAGATAGAGCAACAGTCACCATGGCCTCTTTAACCATGCTGTCCAGTTTCATTCCTGAGGATTTCTCTGTCAGACAGTAGGACCAGCTATGTCAATCTTAGCTAACAGGTAAACATTTCTAAGATAGATGCAACTAGCACAACTGTGATACATGCCCACCCCATCTAAAAGTAAAGTAAGACTTTATATTTTACTAAGTTTAAGAGCATCTAAAAACTCAAGCCAGAGTCAATGGTATTGTTAAAGGTCTACTTGCTGCACTTTCCCATATTAACATTTTACAAGATGACATTTTTACAAGTGTCTGAGTTTGGGTGGTGTTTGTGGCTCTTAGTGCCCCTGTTGGAATAATATTTTTTGGAGAATTAAGAGCTATAGCAGTAGCAATAGCAATAGCATGTTCACTCTTCTGTCATTGTGTCTGTCTACAGAACACTGTTTTGTAATAATGTCAGCAGATATAAAAGCTCCATTCCTAGGATTATAACGTTTAAAGTCACTGTGACACTGACAGTGTCACAGTGTCACAGCCCGATACCAGATGTATAATCTTAGATGTGGTTCTTGTGGTTTGACACAGACACACATACAGTACAGTATCTACTGTATACACATTATGACCAAATCACACATATCTATAGGATTCTGTGGGTACATACAGGAAACCTTATGGTTGTAGGGGATTTGACAAACAATACGGAGAGATTATGTGAAGTATTCATGTTACCCTTTCAGACTTTCAAATGCCTCACTTAATCGTCTGAATTGAAACATCTAACATCTAAAAGCCTTAAAGGTAGGATATAGCCTGGTAAGAAGAACATTCTGATTTTGCAAGCTCCACATTCCGCTCTATATATATTGTAAGCATGGAAACTCTCAATTCAGACCTCTTTTTCCATAGAGGCGGAGGCAATAGGTATTCATCAAATCATTAGACGGAGGCCCACCTTAAACTAATCAGAACAATATTCTTGATCATGATTTTTACACAGGTACTAGTAACTAATAAGAACAACACCAACATTGGGACAGTTGTCCAAAGATAGGCACTTCTGTACCCACCTGGACACTGATTGGGCTATGGTTATTGGGCTATTGGTATGTAACAGGCTGACAAACTATTTTCAAATGAGAGTTCACATATGAAAATAAAACCCAAGAGGCAGAGCTTGCAAAATTAGGAATTTTACCTGGATGGGTTGATAGGCACCTTTAAGTTACGACAGCATTTTGCACCATTTGCTGCTATTTGGATCCATGTCTAAAAGTACAGTATGCATAACTTGTATCTGAGTTTGTCTCAAAGACTTACCTTCTGGATAACAATCCAATATTCCCTCTTCATCAAGAACTGGGTATCCATATTCATCAGTCTTTGAAAATGTTCCAGGTGGACAAGTTGGAAAGGGTGCAAATGTGGTGGATTCCGTTATCCATTCCGTGGTCGTGGGCTCTGGTGTCGTGATAGGAGCCTTAGTGGTGGTGGTTGTTGTAGTCCTACGTTGAGGCAGGTCCAAGCCCACAATGGGTTTCCCACCCAGAGTCAGAACTTTGTCTTTGGGGTTGACCACCGGTCGGCTGTCCCGGCCATGTCCAAACAGAGCCATACCTTCCTGGTTTACCAGAGGACTGCCCTGATGATCTGGCATTTGTTATGACAGATGAGAAGTAAGTAGAAATGTAATCATCCTGTGTGGCTGAGACATTCATATCTAGCTAATTAGTAGTTGTGTATTTTGTTTTGGACAAACTATGGGCAGTGAGAGTAAAATATTAAAATACCATAATAGCCATAATATTAATATTAAACATGAACTGTTATTTAACAATGATTCATATAAATGTATGCTTTCCTAAGCCTTGTTGGTAAATAATCATTCTTATGTAAGTGATATAGGGCTGAGCAAAATATATCACCAAAGATAGTACGTCCATCCTCGCCTATAACCACTCTCTTTGGTCGCCCCTCAGAATCCTGGAGAACCTTCCCCTCCTCATTCATTAGAACCCCCTTTTCCAAGTCCACCACCTGGATTGAAAGAAGAAAGGAAAAATAAACTGTTGTGGCCATCTGAAAACATAAAATGGTGTAGCCTTGTGCCCTTTATAGATACATTATTTCTATAAAAGTGTTACAGCTGGTTCTGTGCCTAAATGATCCATTATTTAAAAATGTACTTACCCATTTAGTTCCATCAGGTCCTGTGATGAACCTGTGACTTTGCGCTTTGCTGTTGGTAATGGATGAAGAGGGTTCTTTATCAACTGTAGATGTTAGATTGGGGCGGCCATTTTTACCTAAACGATTAGAAGGATCACCAATGTGCTGTATTCATGTAGTTTAGTTAACACTTGACTAACGTTAAGGCTAAAAGTGAACATAAGTGAACACAAAATGCACTTTACCATTTCCATAGCCAGGTTTGATCCCACCACCAGTGGTGGGTTTTCCTCTGAGGATAGGGGAGTGAGTCTTGGTCCCCTGGCTCCTAAAGCTGTCCCTGGAAACAGATCCAGCTGATGATGACCCTGATGAAGATGATGGTAATGATGCAGATGATCTTGACTCTGAAGCCCGTCCAATAACTCCGCCTGTCCTACTAGCCTCAGTGCCTGTCCTCCTCACACTGCTAAAACCTTGATCTGAAGTCAGAGCCGGCTGCGGCAAGATTGAGGAGGAAGAAGATGATGTTGACATTGACGTGGAGGAATCTTTAGATAAAGAACTGAGCCTAGCTTTCTGTGCTGTCTGGACTCTAGGGGATCTAGAGCCTCCTAACTGCCTGTTAACCTGCAGTGGAAAACGTACCCTGCCATTCGCATCTACAATTGGACGTCGGTAGGTTGGAGAAACTGGAGACCCTGGTCTGGTCCTCCTTATAGCTTCTCTTGTATGAACACTCTCGTTGTCCTGTAATGTTTTATGGGCCTTGACTGATGGCGAAGGAGAAGTATTGGAAGGCACTGTGGGATCTGGAACTTTCTCCCTCCTATCATAGGTTTCTCTATTCACCACCTCACGATTACCTTTACTGTTATCAGAGGTTCCCCTTTGGGTGGGCTCACTGGAATCTTTGTGCCCACCTGATTGATAAGAATTGTGGTTTGAAGATTCAGCTGAAGGGAAAGACAAAGATGATGAGGTATGTGAGTCTCTAGATCCACTAGATTCTGTATTCATATTAGTCAAAGAGGGTTTAACCAAACCCACGCCTTCCCCATTCTTTAATTGGTTACGGATGGATGGTTTGTTTGAACCTTCACTGATCCCCTGTACCACAGACACACCTGAAGCACCTTTGGCTCCAGAGACCCTAGTAGGAGTCCCTCTCAAGATGGGCTGACCTGCTCCAATGGAGGAAGACGTCTTACTCAAGGGGATTCTACCATCCAGTTGAGAGGACAAGGTTTTCGTCCCCAAACCAAATCTGCCTGGGTAACGACTTGCAAGAGCAGGGAATCTTTCAGCAATCGATTGGTGGAATCTGGAAGGAGATATGGCAGGTTTTGCATTCCTGGTCTCCTCCTTTTGCTCTTTCTCAGGCCTCTCAACCTTTGTGGCTTGAGTATGTGAAATTAATGTGGAGGAGTGTGATCCTTCTGTATTTGTATTGGCATCATATTCAACTTTCTTTGTATATGATGTGTCTTGCTTTGTGGGTGTGTGCAAACTCTCTGTATTTCGTGAAGTTTCAGGGTTGTGAGTTCCTGTGTGTGCTGTTGATTGTGAAATGACAAGCTTGTTGGTATCTGAAGAGGGCTGTGACACCATTTGTGAAGTAGACAGGAAGGTGGATGGATTGCGAGTTTTTGAATCTGTGGGGTTGTTTGAGCTTGATTGGGAAATTGACTGTGATTTTGTCTCTAATGCCTCTTGAATTTTTTTAATTGATGAGGCGTGTCTCCGAGATGTTTGTAAGGTGGACCTTGCATTCACTGCGCTCGATGGTTCATGGTTCTGAGAGCCAGTTGGTAAAGCAGACTGTGACACTGAAGTCTCAGTCTTTGTCAGTGTTGCTTGGTTCTGAGTTCTGTCTGGTAAATTATATTGAGGCGTACCAGATGCAGCTGTTTGATGTTTGTAACCATTCAGCAACAAGGTAGGATTCCGAGACTCAATATTTTTTTGTCCATAACCATATCTTGAACCAGGCCCAGAGCCACCTGTGCGCCTTGCTGCAGCTGATCCTCTACCAACAGATGGTGCCTCTGTTTGGGAGATTGAGGTAGTCTGCTTTGGGGTTGAAGTGGGGGAGGGTTTGGTAAGTGTAATGCTGGGCTGTATGAAGGAGTTTATACTGTTTGGAAATTTGGAAACTGTATAGTCCTTTCTACTAGCTGCAGACTCTTGAGTACGAGAGGGGATAGGGAGGGAAGACCATGATGTTGCAGAAGAAGAAGAAGAAGAAGAAGAAGAAGAAGAAGAAGAAGAAGAAGAAGAAGATGATGAAGAATTGGTGGATGAATCAGATAATGAAGAGGAGGAGGGGATGGAGGAAGAGGAAGAAGAATATTTTGATCCTAATTTTTGATGGACCCTAATCTTAACAGGTCTTCTGCGAGAATGTTTGGGTTGGTTAGAGACAGGTTTAGTTGGGGAGATTGTTACCAATTTAAGGCTATAAGAAGTTGGGGGCTCATTCTCTTTGTCCTCAGATTCAGGTGGAATGACATTGTTGTCTGGTTCTTTCTTCTCCTCCACAGCCTCAGTGGTGGTGCTGGTCGTCTCTGGCGGTGCAATGGTGGTGGGATGAAGCGTTATGGGCGTCTCCGTTTCTTCCTCTGCTTCTGGTTCTTTGTCTTGCATTCTCCCTCTGGGTATTCCATTTCTAATCGAGCCCCTCAAGGAGGAGAAGATGCTGTGATATGACCGTGTTTGGGAGAGTGGGCGTGTCCTCTTGTTAGTGGGTGGAGCTTGTGTCGTAGGAGAGGGCGTGGTTGGTTCCTCTGTGACCTCTGTGGATTGATCAGTGTCTTCTTTGTATCTGTCCTTCAAAGATCTGCCTGTTTCCTGTTTTCTTGATGAGGTTGAGACAGCACGGCTGGCTGGTGAGAGACAAAAGGCATTACATAAATACAGAAACAGCTACGCACACACTTTTATACAGACACATATAGTCTAACTTACTTACTTCCTGGCATAACGACACTGAAGGCCTTGCTTTGAGGGCCTTGTCCTTTCCGGTTAGTGGCTCTGATCTTAAAGATGTAGCGGTCGCCAGGCGTGAGACCATCTATTGTGGCTGATGTAGTACTGCCACGGTATGTCACACTTTTCATTCCAAATGGCTTCATAGCAGGAGCGTAAGACAGAATGTACTCTAGGAAGAATCAAAAGCTTGATTTCTCAGTGCTGAATTATTTTGTAGCTTGAACATGTGTTGTGGCTCAGAGTTTTGTTTTATCAGAATATTACATAAGAACTTAATTTAGTTAGTTAGTTAGTTAGTTAGTTAGTTAGTTAGTTAGTTGTAAATTGTTAAAAACCACATACTTTATGTAAACGACAAAATCACTGTAAGATTTCAAAATGAAACAAAACAGTTTGATAAATTAACAATTTGAGGGCACAGTCAGTGTTTAAACTGCAGTTGGTTAACTAGATTAAGTCTGACCTCTTATTCTGCCATTGGGCTCCTCTGGTTGATCCCAGGTTGCCATGACAGCAGTCCCCTTCCCTCTTACTGGTGCAACCTCAAAATTCTCAGGTGGACCGGAGGGTGCTAACGTTTGAAGAAAGCAAGGAAGTGTAAACAAATGTAAAGACAAGACAGGAATTAAAGGAACAATCGCAGAGGCTATACGTAAGAGAACAGAAATGAGAAGGTGCTACATAAGCATGTAATAGCAGTGAGCAAGTTCCTGCCAACAGACTTCAACCAAGGAAGTATTGCTGCCATACATTTCCAAGAACCTCCCTTTGAGATCATCAATTGATCTGCTGATGGATAACTAAGTTCTATGCCAGACAGTAAACGTTGACATCCCAATGAACCATAATACAGGAGCTGCCAGAAGAAGGTACTACAATCATCACAGTACAGCAGCCAATGCTAGCATTCAATATCAATAGGCTACCTACAGTATTAGCCCTATTAGATATGTTGATATGTGACATTAGGTAATCGTGAAGGAACAGTATCTATCTCAGTTATTTAATAATAATATTGAATTTAGTGAGAAGTGAGCCATCTATAAAAAAAAAACAAGATACCATTCATAGCCCTGGTTCATTAGAAGGAAGCTTTAGAGAAAAATGTATGTAACATAATCTCTTGTAAAATCCTTATATGGCAACAAACCTTAGGTACGGATGGAGTTACTAAATATGTTTTTCACTTCGGCTTGTCAAATATAATACTGAGGTCTAATTCTGACTTAAAAGTCAAAACAGCAGACATCACACCCTTATGCATTCCAAAATCACAGTATTGTGAATGAGAAAAAAAACAATGATGTTGAATAGCTTAAACTAATATTTAAGAAAGCTATACTGAATGCCTTGATATAAAGTGAACCAACCTGATTCAGGGGTCCTCTGGAAAACAGAGGTGCTCCACTTGCTGTGGTTTTCTCCTTGGGAGATTCGTACAGAAAATTCATACATGCCATCGGCAGACAGTGAGTCGATCAGCATTCTCCTCTGTGTGCTGTCTTTGTACTCCCAGCGCGCAGACTCTCCCTTCTCCCTGTACTTCACTGTGTAGAATCTGTGCCAGAGCCAAATAAAGATGCTTTATGGCAGTGTTCAGCAGCGGCAGCAGCTAATGGAGAATAGTTAGTATGGTCTATTGAACCATGAAACACTTTGCTGAAGACCATTGAGTTTCCTCAGATTAAACGTAGATGTCAACATTACACTTATTTTAATTTTAATTTTAAATATTAATAATAATAATAATAATAATAATAATAATAATAATAATAATAATAATAATAGTACAGCACTCTGATGTCATTTCAGACAACTTACCACACAACTGGTTAAAGATTATCAGTAAGAGACCATTAAACGTCTTTACTCAGGTTTTCTCAAACAATGAGTTTTTAATTGTGTTATTTTTACCAAACAGTTAACTTATAAAGTTTTACAGTGTACCTAGATCCTCCAGGGGTGATCTTCTCCATCTCCACAGCAGGGTCCACCCAGGAGATCAGAACAGACTGGGGAGACATCACTCGAACACTGACGTCCTTGGCCTCATACTCCCCTGGCACTGCACAATGCACACACACACACACACACGCACATGCACACACACATTTTAATATGTACTGCAACCTTTCTATGTATCACTGAAATTGTTCTATGTTTCCATGCTGCTTACAATGTATAATACTGTGAAGCACTTTGTGACTGCTGTCTGTGAAAGATGCTATACAAATAAATTTTACTTACTTACTTACTTACACACACGCATACATGCACACATGCACACACACACACACACACACACACATGCGCACATCAATGTGTTCACTTCATGATTAAGATGCCCTCTGATCATGCGTAAATGTAATTAACCACTGATTTGTATTATAATCCGCTAACTCACTCACAAGTAAGATATTAGAGTTAAGATCAAATTCAATTAACCCATATACATAATAATCTTTATGTGTTATACTGTACGTATATGTGATATGTGGAGCATTGCAGTGATGCTTTTATGGACAACTTCTAGAAGATTCCATACCCGGTGTGATTATTTTGGTCATGGCAGCTCTGTTGGGGGTTGTACTCCGGCCTGGGGTTCTCTGTGCCTGCAGTGACACCACATGAACCGACTCAGATGCTATGAACAGAAAGGAATACCAGGCACGGCCAAGGTTTACACTATGGACACTACAGATAGCATACACACATAACTCATATTATATTCAGCAAAGCAAAAACACCACCAAAAACAACATCAGCATTCAAATGCAGTTTTTTTCAAATACTTTACAAGTGAAACATAGCCCATTAAGGGTTAGGGCAAGTGTTTCTTACCGTTTATATTGAATATCCAAGCGTGATCATTCGCATGGCCGTAATCAGTGTATTTATGTATTTAAGAATAGGAGATACAACTCGTACCAAGTTTAGGTGGACTGCGGTTCCTTTGGTCCGACTGAGGTTTGGTGTTGTGATGGCGTCTCCTGTCCAGCAGGGGGGTGCCTGCCAAGGCCCTCTCCGGTTGCCTGGGGCCAGAAGAAGACTGGGGGGTTCTTCTGTGTATCATGGGAAGCTTCACACCTGACGGGGGTGCTGTTCTATTCACCCTTGTTCTGGATTGTACAGGTATCTCAGGTCTGGAGGCTGAGATTGGAGGAATGACTGGACCTTATATAAAAAAAAGGAAAGTCAGAGATGAACTTACTCATGAGTTCAGGCTGTGGTTATAATATCATCATAGCTTATTTATGAGCTGTTTGGTATGACAAAATTTGGCTAGCGTGGCTTTTGCTGGAAGCATCAACTGCCAAAGAAAGTAAGAAAGTGAATGTCCTATACCAACAGACACACCCATCCAGCGATAAACACACGGCTACCTAACCCCATTATCGCATTTCCCACTGAGCCAACAAGGCCTGCGAACACAAGCACGTTGTCACAACATGACACAGACGTGCACGGCCGAGATGGGGCCACATGCTCCCTCCAAATCCAGCGGGTTTTCCCGCTTCCTGTTGTAAATCCCACCCCTTGGACGCGGGCTCAGACAGCGGGACAGACAATCCCCAACATTCCTCCTCACCCTCAGGCTGCTGTGCAGAGTGCTAGCCCTGACAACATAATGAGAAACACCCTGTTTTTCCCAATACACTTTTCTATTCTTCCTCCCACGTCGCCTATTCATAATCGGTATCAGATGAAAAGGACCTGCGCTGGTTTCCCATCAAGCTAACTGTATGCACAGCTGGGGGAGCAACTGACCAGTATAACACGTATAGCGTGTTTGGCTAAATGGCCGGTGTGACAGGGTCAACGCAGAGAGTGCACCGCAGTGTAAGGTTTTCCCCACCGCCACACACTGTCCTGTAGGTACAGAGGGTTCTAACTGAGGGAATCACATTCAGTTTGGATCAAAGGGCAAGTGGACTTTTCATAGAAGGGATGGCTGCAGAGAAGGGCTTAGGGGATAGGTAAAATGAAGTGATGTGAGCATTTCATTTGGAGCAAAGATGGAAAGAAGGAAGGTATCCATAAGAGTGATGGTTTCTGAGTGTTAAGGGCTTGGATACTTAATTTCTCTCTCTCTCTCTCTCTCTCTCTCTCTCTCTCTCTCTCTCTCTCTCTCTCTCTCTCTCTCTCTCTCTCTCTCTATCTATTTTCTATCTCACTACTGCCAGCACAGCTGGATAGATATCCTTCTCACTTGATCTAAAGACAAGTGAGTGATAGTTTGCAGAATAGCTTATTGACTAATCCAAAGACCCACACCTTTTTGCCTGTCCTCCAATAACAGTTAATTATTTTTAATCGGACACAAAAAAATAATTGTTTGGTTTCAATTACCTAGTCTCTTATTCCCTGTTACTCTCTCTTCTACTCTCTTTCTCTCTTTCTCTCTTTATCTCTCTCTCGTTATCTCTCTCTCTCTCTCTCTCTCTCTCTCTCTCTCTCTCTCTCTCTCTCTCTCTCTGCATAGTTTGGCTTTCTTTACGACCTATGAGCTGCCTCCTCAATGCTTGCTCCGCTAGATCGCTGATGTTTTTCCAGGAAGCTCTACGAGGTGCTATGGGACAGACAGCCAGACAGACAGACCAACCCGAGTGACTGGCTGGGACCATTAAGGGGCTTCTGTGTGTCATAGCTTAACTGCTCCACTTCCTTCCTCCTCAGAATGAGTTGAACAAATACAGTATGTGTGTGTGTGTGTGTGTGTGTGTGTGTGTGTGTGTGTGTGTGTGTGTGTGTGTGTGTGTTTGTTTGTTAAGGGTTATAATGTATTTCAGTATCGTCAAAAATGGTCAAAATCGTCCAACAGAATCTTAAGCGATAACTATAGAACTAGACTAAATGCACGATCTTCTTAGTCAACTGACATAGTAGTTCAAAGTTGACTATAGGGACAGGCAGTTTCTGTGTATTTAAAAGTTAAAGTGTGACTAAAAACTACTTACAATACATATGAAACACTACTTGTTCCTGATGTAAATACAGCTGTGATTACCTGTTATGTTGACAGGTGTCCCACCCACGATAGCAAAACCATCCAGGTTAACCCACTCAGGATCTGAGGAAGGGGCAAAACATATTAATAATGTTGTTTTATGGTGACTGTGAACTTAAGTGTGTAACATTGTTATAAATAAGTATTGAGGCTTGAGTTGCTACAGTATATATATCTCTCTCTCTCTCTATCTCTGTCTCTCTCTCTCTCACTCTCTCACTCTGTGTGTTCTGCTTGCTCAGGCTAGGCAGCAGCGCTGTGTTGTTTATGATGCCAGCACGCTGCTAAGGAAACAGCGTAGATGACCTGCGAGGAATGCTGGCAAATGGGAACATCACACAGCACACAGAGACAGGATGGTTACCATGGTTTTACGGTGCACCACGTCGGAGACAGATAGACCGCCACAAGACCGCCACAGTGCATTGGGCGGCATGTAGCGACACGCGCACGAGCAAACAACCACGCGGCGACCACAACACAGGGTGTTGGGTTATAGGAGCTGGGCTGGGCTAGGACGCAGAGACCGAGGCTTGGCTGCGGACGTCAGGTCGCTAAGTACAGCCCATTGATGCCAAAAGCAGACTGGGATAATGACAAAAACAGTCTGCTTCCACGCTGCTCATGTGTAGAGGAACTTAAGGCTCTTCCCGAGGTTTTATAAGGTGAGATTAAGCATTACCAGAGAAGCTGTTGAGTACTAAAAATAAGGTCTTCACAGCACAAGCTAGCATAACGACTGTCTACACAGTGACTTGTTGCATGGCAGGGCGAGGCTTAAGATGGCAAATAGTAGCACACACAAAGAACTATAGCGCTCTGGGAGCGCTCCATTTCTGGCAACCTGAACAGGGAGTCCAATAATGAAAGTCAGGCAGGGACAAAAATAAGTCACCCCCTTTACCCCACTACACACACACACACATACACATACACACACACACACGCACACACACATGCACACATCTGTAGACACGCTCACATGCACACATTTCCTCTTGGCATGTTTCGTTACAGAGCTTTGCTCAGTGTCCCCACCTCGTTTCTCTACACTGGTTTTGAGAAAGAGCAGAACTCACGGCTCTAAAAACGCAGTCGGACACTCAAGCCAGGCCCACTTTGTCCTATGCGTTCACATTTTCTTTTCATCTGTGTGTTTGTAGTTTGTTTCCCGGCTACCGGCGCCATCGCAAACTCCAGGTCAGGTCTCTCTCTCTCTCTCTCTCTCTCTCTCTCTCTCTCTCTCTCTCTCTCTCACTCTCTCTCTCTCTCTCTCTCTCTCTCTCTCTCTTACCCCTTTCCCCCCATCTCTCTCTTACCCTTACCTACATCCTCCAGCAGAGGAGAAGGAGTGTCCTTTCCCGCTTTAGCGAAGCGGTGAGTCCTCAAGGGCTTGCTGAAGCTGTAGCGCTCCACAGGCCGTCCATCCAGGTGTATGGGGGGCTCCCAGCTTACCCTCTGGCCCCTGTCAGTGGAGGACTTCTTCACACTGGGCGTCCGCAGGGACTTCTCTGCTGCAACACAAACCACTATCAGTATATCATGTATAATTTATGTTTGAAGTGTAAGTGAAATATGTATTCTAGATTTCTTTCCTTTTTTATTTTTTTATTTTTTTATATAAAATTTTTTTTTTTTTAATTATTTTCTTTTTTATTTTATAAACATGTTTGAAATAAATAAATACATAAATAAATATATAACACTGGGCGTCTGCGGGGACTTCTCTGCTGACAAACCACTATCAGTATATAATAAATACAGTACACACACACACACACACACAGTATATATACAGTATATTGCAATGGTTCTCCCTCCAAAAAGACGTTCTTCATTGCTGGTGAAGGTAAAACTTCAGAAGTTGTATCCATACATTGATTACAGACAATCAAGGTGAATTACTTACAATTAATTAATTACTTAATAATAAATACGGTAAACAATTATAATGGAATCATTCATTGGAATCACCCACCTAAAAGCATCATGCAACCCTTCAGTGGGCCCTGACTCCTATTTGGGAACCACTTTTACACTATGCCTTTGCACTTTGTCAGACTAAGCTGTCAGAATAAGCTGCCATCGTTATTACACAGTCAATATCCTCTATGTTTATTGGACTTGGCAAATCAGCTCACTCTTATAGGAAATGTGTAAACTCTCAGGGTGCTACTTGTGCAACTCCAACTAAATCCACATATTTGCATCTTGTTGGATGCAGAAGACTCAGAGTAATGTGGTACTTCATTGCCCTCTTGGCTGAGTTATCTCAAAACAAAACAATCCCAATAGCAACCACCTTCCTTTTCTGGTAAATAGCAGACAGTCTTGTCTTCATCTGGATTGCATGCTAATGTAACATCAGCTGGGATAATTTACCAGCAGGCCAATGTTCCCCATCCTCAGGGATTCAAACATTTACTTTATCAAAACATCATCAACGTAGAACTGTGGACTTGTTTTTTATGAAACAAGTCGAGCAGAGAGGCCACAAAAAAGACGGAAGACAGATGACATAGCCGGTGGTAAGTTTCCAGTTAAGATGTGCAGAGTTTGTTATGTCGTTTCATCTTGCTCAGGAACAATGGCTTTATGTCTGGTAGTTTTCACAGATAGTGAAATCTTTGCCGAACCATCACAATGAAGGCCAAAGAACATGAGTTAGAAATCTTGGTAGGGAAGTAGGAGGAAACTTGTAAAATCTACTATATAAATAGTATTTAACGCGACATATGATTACTTTCTTTGCATACATATGAAAATAACTGAACCTAATTATTGACACAACGTATATGCAACAGTCTCCAGAAGGCCCCAGCTCATTGACGTCTTTCAATGTTGTCATTGTTTAAAGCAGAAGTCGGCGATTGTAAGCTATAATACACATTTTTGTCAAATTCTGTGAATACCTGCCAATTCAGTGTGCTTCCTGAAAAGATTAACAGGTGTTTCTACACAGCCCTGGCTATCAAATGAGAACACAAACAATGTGGTGCAGACCGCAGCACACAACAATATTCTAGCTTTAGCAATGAGGGCCCAATGCTTATGAGAAGGGCATATGGCATTGGAAGGACGTTGTTGTTTTATTCAAGTTCAAACTGTGAAAACCTTTTCTCCGGAAACCCTAACTCCACCTTTAAGCCCAAGTTTCACAGTGCACTAAAAGCTCTTCTCATTATGCTGACTGCATGTGCACCCTGGTCCCTTGTCCAGAGTATATTTGTGTGTGTATACATTTTTTAAGCTTTCTCACAAAATTCAAAATGGTGGAAAATCTAGTTAGGCGCATTTGAAAATGGCCTCTTGCAAAGTTGTTCAGCAGCTGCTCCTGGCAGAAGTTGCATGTCTGTAGGCCAATCAGGGCCAAAGTTATATGTGTGTGAAAACATGAGTGAGTGCATACTACAATCTGTATGAGGTGGGTTCATGACTGTTCTCCAATTAAATGCCGAGCTGTGGTGCGGCAGTGAGGGCCTGGAGCTCAGGCAAATGTCTCAGTTGCTTAGGCTGAGCTGTGGTGCTCCTAGGTGGGCTTGGGGTGCGCCAGTGTGGACCTCGAAGTCAGCTGCGGGACTTAGAAAATATTTGCCCTTCTCCATTGGATTGCATTGGTCTACCAGGGGTCTCCAATTAAAGACAGGGTCAGTCTTTCTTCCTACCTTTGAGCTCAAACCAAAACATACCGCTCCGCTGCCCTCTGCTGCGGCACCTCACACATTGAAATGCATTGTGAAGCGTAGTGCTATGGCTTTGTTGACACGAGCGGTGTTCGCCACTTTGTGTTCCTATTTACGGAGCCAAGGCTGTGTGGAAGTATCAGATCATTTTTTCAACACGCATAGAGAACGGTAAGCTAGCGAAATGCAAGGAGATATTTCTTAAATTGTATCAAAAGTGTATTAGCTTATTTAGCTGGTACAGCTGACTGTACCTTTAAAGCACAAGCAGCACACAATCTTCCATCATTATTTGCTCATTAGTGAACCCTCAGAGCCCATTCGTTTTATCAGCTGTGCAAGATGAACTCCACTGACACAAGTCTGGGCTGCTACACTGCAGTCTCTTCTCCCCTGTTTCCAATAAGGCTGTGTATTACGTAGGACGGGATCAGCTCCCTTTATCCAGCTGTCAGTCTGTGATTTGGCCTGTCGGGAGGAATTTGTGATCATGGGGCAGAGGAGCAATTTCTGATTAAAGCAAGACTCCTTCAAGCGCAGCGCACACATGATCTCTGTCCAAAATACAAACAATTTGTGAAGCAGTTAACCCACCAAAGCATAACATCTCAATTCCAGGGACGCAGAGGTCTGCCTTCGGGGGGTTTACTAGAGAGATGTGGGGAAATAATAGTCCATGATCTATGACGTGTTGCTGATTGTGAGAATTCTTTTCACTAGGAGTTTATTTACCCCCAGATGGGCCATTAAATATTTAGTCTGACGCACACAAACTGTACTTTACAAGGACAGTAGACAGAGTTAAGCAGACTGACAGTATGTAAAGAGTGAGGGCAGAGCTGGAGAGGTCATTATACCAGTGTCCTTCCTGGGAAAAAGAATGTGTGTGTTTTCTGTGTGCGTGTGCACCTACAAATATGCAAGCTAACGTGTAAGTACATGTACAGGCAGCAGGAAGGTAAACCCAGGCTGGGGTCAGACTCTCCCTGTAAACCTGCTGGAGGCCTGTGCTGGCACACCTGTTTTCTTTCCCTTCTCAATGACCTGCCATTCACCCCAATGAGTTCACCATTAACCTCGACATTCCTATGCTTCACTACACTGATAGCCGGGGCACTAGCGTAGGCAAGCTAGTTAGTTCACCTATCTTAAGCTATAGGTGCTAGATGACACTGCACTTCATTCAGGTGCAACATATGCACCTGAATGAAGGAGGTGAAGAATTATCATCATTTCTTCTTGTTTTCAGCTTTGACACCCCTTGCATTGACTTGTATTAAAAGCTGGTTGGTTATTACTATTAGCATTTTATTTTTTGGAGTAAATCAAATATTTCCTTTGAAGGTTTGTTTATTTAAAAACATCCATCGATTATTTCATGTAAAATGTTTCATGCCCCTCCATTGCCTCCCACACAATCCTCTCAACTCATCCCGCCATCTAGGCTTTTTAGAAATGAATGACAAAAGAACAGAAGACAGGAAGAAGGATGTTAACTTAAACCTATGCAGATGTGACAGATAATTCATTCCAACATGTGAAATACGGAATTCCACTCTTAATGGGCAGCATATAATCAATCCATGCTTATTTCTTTCCAGCCTTGTGGAACCTCCCCTCACAACACATTGAACATGGCTGACTGTCAGTCACACAAATCACACAAATTACATATTCATTAGGGCTTTTATTATTAACCAACCCTTATTAATCAAGCACAGTGATTGAGAAAACAGTAGCCTAATTGTGACTTATTATACTGTAGCTACATACGTCCAAATAGTCTGACCACAGGTCCCTCTGCCTTGCTCAACTGTATCTCATCAACACAGTGACATGAGTAGTAAATCTCACTCACTTCACACATTCACCGCCCATGAAACTGGAACCAGTGGTGTTCTCGTCTGTAACGTGATTTTCCCTGCCACACAGTGTTGCTATCTGCCCTGTAGTATGTGTCAGTTCACGTGTGCTCTGAGGTGCCTGTTTAAACCATGTTACCTAGCACCTAGCGATGACATCATGACATAACACTTGCCAGCCACGGCAGATGCGATGGACAGCCGGGTGGCAGGTGGGGGAGCCCGGGTGAAAACCATGCCAGGTGATCATATAATCCTGGCGCAAGAGACATGGAAACTATTAGCCATGCGGTAGGCCTACTTGTGTCTATACGTCCATGCTTTGTACATGCTCGGTCCCTCTACGAAGTTTTTAAGTTAGATGAAGGTATCTGTCACGAAGCGCTCATGTAGAATTCCACCACGTTAAGTAGATGTAGATTCCACTGGCCTGTAAGGACATGATTCCCCTCCTGCTAACTGTCGATTACGCGCTCTCTCCGTTCTCCATTTCCATCTGGTTGATCGATTGCGGCCGGGATGGAAGGAGATTACGTTCTATTTTATAGAGTGCATGTGTTTATATCCGTACAATGCATGTATTTGTCCTGCCTTCTGGTGTTTAAAGGAGCAAGAGCCAGACAAAATATAAGACCAAACATTTACAAGTAATTCAGACCAATTCAGACAAATTTGTGAAGGAAAATTATAAAGAGGTAAGAAAACTATGAGTGTCAACAATCTCAGGGTTGCCAACCTGAACTATAGGCTATGCGTTAGTATACCGGCTTGTGTTTGTTCGTGGGATATTATTTAAAAATAAATAGTAACTGGATCCTGTCAGTTTTTACCTTAGTATGACTACAGATACCAAATTAATCTGTGCGTAATTACGCAGCACCGCACAAGACCCCCATGTGCAACACGAAGCTAAACCGTTTTCATGGGAGCTGTTGGACGATATGGACGGACATTTACTCTCTGTCCCGACCCTCAGCATATAGCCCAAAGCAATAGAGGCGTGCCTTATACTGTTTAACCTGTGCCAGACTGGGTCACTGTCTCGTCATCATAACCATACAAATAAATCACAGCATTTCATTTCTATTATGTCCCAAGATTTAGAATGTGTCATCGTTTTCTAAATGTTGAACAGAGTTACTTTGCAATGTGTAACTGTATGAGTTAGGGCATATATCTGCTATCCAGATCATATTTTCCCTTAATAATATAATGTAACGATGAAAAAAAATACTATATTTTTAGTCATCATATATTTCTCACAAAAACGTAGCGTTCTAGTATAATAAATAAGTTGACATAAAGTTTAAAGTTATTTACCCCCTAGAACTCATAAATGAAAGCATCCATTCAATGAAGTGGGTCACACACAAATCACACTTCTTGCCTAAATAAATATGTACATGCACAAAATATATCGTTAGTCTTATCTCGTATAATTCAAAATGAGAAAATAAACACCAATATGAAATGTTACAAAAAGAGTGTAAGTCTTGCACGTGCTCTAACATGCATCAGACCTGAATCTTACCTGAAAACCCAAGACCTGCTGCGCAAATCGTGGCTAATATCGCAAAAAGCGTCCTCGTTGCAGCGAATGCCATATTATGTATAGTGTACTTTTCCTGTGGAAGAAGGCAACTGACAGGACGGAGTGATGGGAGTGGGAGAGAGCTGCAATGGGTTTCGAGATGGGGGGACCTACCGATGGGGGGACCTACCTTTCCAATTCACCTATGTCGCCCTCTTTTGGTTATGATAGGGACTACACAATGATGTCATGATGTCACGATTAAGCAGGCTGCACTGTGCGACTTCGTGGCCGTTTTTGGCGCGATCTCTGAGTGAGCAGTGATATGTGATCTCTGAGTGAGCCGTGATCTGTGATCTATGAGTGAGCCGTGATCTGTGATCTATGAGTGAGCCGCACATTTGGCTCTTTGGGCGTCGTTTGCCGTGCAGTGTACGGGCGATTAGCGGCTCCCGACATTCCAACGTAAGATCCGATCAATTTCTGACAATGTCAGAAATTTTCCAGTGCCAAATACAGTACCATTTTCCCTCATTGCGCCTGTGCTAAGTTTTTGAAAGCCAAGGTGACACGAACGAAGCGTGATTTGGACAGTAGGCCTATAGGCCTATTTCGAGGCTGTGGCAACAGCTTGTTTGTAGACTTGCCTACTACTCCATGCCTGTGTAGGCTGTTCTTTTCATTACATTTTTAATTTGAATGTAGGCCTATGCATATTTACTCTTTATCCTTGAGTAATGTTTTAATATAGGCAGGCGGCCTATTTATTTGTAGTCTACGGGGGGCGCTCGTCAATAACAGGTTAACGGCATGGTTGGGGAGGGAGTGCGGGAACAAAGTTTTACTGTAATTGTAATGATGTGGTCAAAATTACAAATACATATTTGACCTTTGAATTTTGAACTGTCATAGCATGATACATTCTTCTTTGCTCCTGCCTCGGAGATGCTTCCGCAGGGACCGACGGGCTTATTTTAGTCATACAGTGCGAGCAGTCAGGCTGGGCTTGATGGTCCGTCCGTAGGTCTAAATGTGAGTATACGTAAGTCTTGAGGATTCAATCGTTTGTACAGGTGATTTGATACTGCGACAGTGTGAGGGCTAATTATATTAGCAGTGTATTTTAAAATGTCTGAAATTATTAGTATACATTCATACATTGAATTTGAAATGTGATGTCGTCGATCGATATGCAATTCATCAAATTACATATAGGCCAACACAGTGTAGGCCTATCGTAATGTGTAGGCTACGCATTACGAACACTTATGTCTTTAGCCCAGAAAGGTAAACTACCTATCTCCGGCTGTGGCACCATTTGTAGATTAGGAACTAGTAACACGTAACCTACTGTGTTGTCCACTAGATGGAGCACAAGCAATGGTTTTCACTAGGCCTACCTCTTATTCACAATTAAATTAACACCTTGATTCACATAATGACAATGTTATTTGCCATAATAGAACATAATATTTCATGTTCTGTTATGTCTGGACCAACGGTCTAATAATGTATGATTATATGGACTTTGCTTAAAAGGTATGTCATGCAATTAACATAGGCTATACCCCCCAATGTGAGTATATTTAACTGCAGCCCCACAGTGAATTTCATTAAATGAAAAATAATTATAATAATACATATAAAATGCCTGAAATCCAAAGCTGAAGCTGCATACAGTAAAACCCACTATTGTCAGATGAGCATACACAATGTGGACTCAACAGCACTAACATTTTTCTTCATAGTTTCTTCTTTTGGTTTCAACAAGGCATTAAAGGCATAATCAATAAAGCAGAATATAATCCACAAGGCAAATTATATATAGGCATAATTGTACAAGATGTCCTGCCTTTACTGTAATTGTCTGGGGTTAATTATTTTGTGTGAGGGCCTATCATTTGAAGATATATCACATAGATATATCACATAGTGTACACTGTATTTTTTTCTATTTGAACTGATATATAGCCTTCTGCAGTATACATTATAGGCTACTGTGCTATGATACTGTGCTACTGTGCTATGATATCATATTTGGTGTATAGCTCATTTCTATATATTAGGCTCAGGCTGTGACCTATACCGTATAATACTGTATGCGGAAGTGAAAGGAATATAAATAAAGCAAATAGAAAGATGTGTTCAAGGCCAAGAGAACCATATTTGAGCATATCCTCCAAGGCACTATACTGTACTGCTTCATCAAAGCCGGCAATGTGCTTGGCTTATGTAAATTCCTTATACTTTAATAGTAGACATTTGAAGTGGATCTCAATTGAAGATTGATAACAGAAGGGAATGAATAAAGTCTCAAAAGGTGTTTCACATACTGCTTTGATACCATGCTGGGCTGGCTAATGTGCCCATAATATGTGGTCTCTGGTGTCTTGGAGATCCTAGATTAGGGGGCCAAATGGCATGACATATTTTCTCCTCAACCTACAAACCCAGGGGTTGCAAAAGGCCACAGCAGTGTTGTATGGGGTTAGCCCCATAGTGTTGCCTGGCAACTGTTCTATAGGCCACAGTGACCACATCTATATTTTCTATACCATCAGCATGTGCTTATTGTATTATTGTAACCTATAGCCTTAATATCCAATGATATATCAAACCACTAGAATTGCTTAATATACTGGGAGTTATTGTTACCATATGTAACTTTTAATGTGTAAACTTCTAATGTAATGTAATTTATTTTGCTTTGTTATTATCATTTATTGGTTAAATTGGTACAATGATTTAGATTGTATCTTTTTAATCACATGATATTAGGTAAATATGACCATACATTTCTTTGAATATTGATATTTCAGTCAATGCAGCCTCATCCCCATGGCTGAGCTCAAGCCCCCCCACCCTCCCGCAACCCACCCCATTTCCTCAGTGGCGATGGGAGTAAAACGCACATCCAAGCATGCGATTCAGTCAGCCTCCGACATGCGGATCAGCTTCAACGGAGCACAGGGCGAAATAAAACTAAAATTGGGGGAATAATAGGCTACACATGTATTGTTTCTGCTGAGATAGGACGACAAATTAATAGATGCTGTTCGATTGTTTTTACCCATTTCCCATAGTTACGTCGCAAATGACCATCTTATCTAAAGACTGAATACAGTCTGCATGTATCCCATTTAAGTTTTGCTCTGCGGAGTCAAATAAGTCGTTTGTTCTCTATGATGGCTCTATTGGTTCATCTGAAGACCGTCTCGTTTCTTCGCGGAAAAGGGGACAGAATCTCCAAAGTTACATTCAGAGGTAGGTTATTGTTTGTTTTTTTGTTTTTAGTTTTGATTGTTTTTGCCAGGAGAGTGTTATGTTCTCTTATATATGTTATGAAATATGTGCAGTAGGCCTGGCTTTACATTGTAGGCAATATGCAAGGCTGATAAAGTTCCGCTAGGATATATGAGGTGCGAAGGAACACTTTATGCAAGTGTAAAGTGGATCAGTTCACTCTGCCCCCTTATTATCTCACGTCCAATGGGTAATCCTGCTGCTGTTGTCAGCCGCGAAATCACTGCCAAGTGGCCTGTAAAATAGTCCGAGCGGTTACAATCGACTACAACACGGGCTATCGATCGGGGAAAGGGATTATTTTCTCTTTTTCTCAAGACAGTATATGAGACGTGCGTGCGTTTTACAAATGTTTAGCTATATAGGCTAGCATTTATAATAATCACTGAATCAGACTTGGTTTGATTCACTTTTGCTGTTCAAAATCATGGAGAATTATATGTGTGTGAGTAAAAGAGAGTAAGTGAGAGAGCAAGCGTGGAGAATTGTATCGATGTGCGTGTCAGACGTTTCAGCACCTCGGAGAGCGATCGCTCGCTTTTTCCTGACAACTGACAGGTATGTCTACTTATCTCCGCCAAGTCGGCTATCTGTGAATACATCATTGCCTGTGCTCTGTGATTTCGAACCGTGATGCCAGGATTAGGGTCGTTTTTGTTCACATGAATGGGGAAAAGGCCTGCTTTTTTTTTAAGAACAGCAATTGTTTATTATTCAGCATTGTTAAAAAGTAGTATAGGCCTATAGGCCTAATAATTACATAGGCCTAACTACCGCAAATAGTACAAAGTAGTTGACATTATGTATTATGAATTGGGTGCTAAGTGCATATTAAGACAACAATCTAATTCCAATACAGATATCCAATGTGTTGGATATCAATGTGCGAGATATTCTCTTAACTCTTGACCAATATTTTAGGCTATAGCCTACGAATATTATTCACATAGGCTTACATTGTAAAGCTTTTGTGAGGCTGGAGTTGAGAGCATCTGCTAAACGACTTTTTTAAATAGTTTAGTATTTTCACTTTAAATGTTTAGGCTATGGTCATTTGTATCAGGGATATAGTGTTTATAATTGCACCAGTTGTCCCTCCTCATTCTTCCTTGCTTTTCATCACTGGTGCTGGCTGTCCTTTGAGTTTCCTGAGTACATTCAACTCAGACAACTTCCTGTCTGTAGAAGAAGTGCCCTTTCAGGAAGTCTCCACCCCACTAAGCCTGCCAACCAGAGTGAACCCTGGTGTTTGGTGGTGGCATGTTGTGGAACTCAACATGTGTCTGCCAGGATTGTGTAAACATAACATAGTATGCCCTCATTTCTATTGCTAATTGCATTCTCCTCAATGGAGTAATAATTCCTGCATGAATCTGAATATCCACATAAATAGTAAGCTTACTAATAATGCTTGACAATAAAGAGGCAAGTTGCTTTCCCTTTAAATCCAAAACAACAATACTTGTTGGTTTATTAACATGCCCTTTCGTTCCCACTTGAGCGCTCACTCTGTCCTCCTGCAGTTGTATTTCCAAACATAAACATGTTTGGGTTGTGTCAAATTGGGGTTTGGTGGCACTAATATGTGATTAGTAGAGCATTGTACCTTTAAATTTGGACAACGTGAAGGGCTTTGATTGTTGTTGGTGATTAATGGCACTGTAAAATTGTTTTGACTTGAATTGACATGGTAATCCGTGCTGTCTACGGCACGGGTGTTCATTTAAAAATATATGTCCTGACTGTGTAAAACCTGTAAATCAACAGACCTTAAAGAGCCCCAACATGAGAAGCTATAAAGAAGGTCAGGAAATTCCCTAGTCAGTCTGGTGCAGTGCTGGTGGTAGTGACCTTAAAACACACACTTAAGCTTTTCACAGTAAAATAGTGTCCACAGAGAAAACTGAGGTGAGCACAACATTTTCTGCAATAGAGGAAGTCAGATTTAAAGGTAAAGTCAGCTATTGCAAGCTAAATACACTGTCAAATTCACAAAATATCTCCCCGCATTTCGCTATCTTACCGTTCTCTGTGTGTGTTGAAAAACGAACCTGATACTTCTACACATCCCTGGCTCCGTAAATAGTAGCATAAACAAAGTGGCGAACACCGCTCATATCAACAAACAAAGTAGTACTGTGCTTTGCTTCGAACGCATTTCTATGTGTGATGCGGTGCCACAGAGGACCGCAGAGCGATACTGTTTTGATTTAAGCTCAAACTTAGCAAGAATGACTAACCCTGCCTTTTAATACTCTTTTCCACACTTGTATTTCTCGACAGTTGTTTTCTATACAGTATATCTCCAAACCCGCCAAGGTTGTAGAACTGAAACAATATTGATTCCAGCAGGAGGTTTGTGTTTTTGTCTCTTCAATACATGTCCCTTTAAACCAGTGGTCCAATCCTGGTCCTAGGGAATCCCTGTCTTGCATAAGATCTCCAACCAGGCTCCAACACACTTGATTCAAATGAATGGGTTGTTATCAGGATCTGCAGAGATTGATAATGACCCATTCAAAAGCAGTGGGTCCCCAGGAGTAGGGTTTAGAACAAATGCTTTAAACACTCCAGCTGGAGTTGATGAAATGTATAGTTTCCGTTTCCGTACACGCATATATTTCTAAAGTGTGTCAGGGAGGTACAGTAGATTGAACTGAAACACAGAATTTATGTCAAGGCTCAGCATCAGGGAAAACCTTGTTATTGCCAGTGGAAAACACACACACACAAATACAATAAGGCCAATAAAAACCCTTTCCACTACTCCACACCACATATTTCACCTTAACCCTTCCTAAATCCCTGTAAAATTGAAAGGGATCTAGACGTTTTTTTGTCCTCTTTGCCCCCTGCATCGCGGTGTCCAATAATTACCGCGAGTCCATTTCCATTTCAATATTTCTTTCTTGCTTCCCTTTCAAGTGTAAAACAGTCCACCCCCGTGTTCACCCACAGCGTCAGAATTCCACCCACACCATTTATTTGCTTTTTCTTAGCCATGTTTACTTTACCATTGAGAATTCCCCCCCACTGTTTTCCAGTTTAATAGTCCTCATTCTTTTTAATGCAATCCAAAAGGAACGCTGATGTTTTAGATGGGATGGAGAGCACTTACTGTATGCCTTACATAACCAACGTGTGATCTTTCTTTTCTCATTACCTTTTGTATGGGTGTGTATTTGTGCACAAGTACAGTACATGCGTGTGATTCTGTATGTGTGTAAGCAAATATCAGCTGTCTACTTTCATCCAGACACGTATGAAAACCCATATGCTTAGACACACAAAGCCAACAATACAGTTCAATGCTATTCAGCAGCTTCAATTTGCAGGGCAGCTGAAGGATAACACAAATAAATATATTAGGTTGCCCTGTGTGTTACCTGACTCTATCATTTGCTTTGAAAACAATTAAGTTATTATAAGTATTTAACTCAGGCCATAATCTCTAGCTGGAGCCAACAGTGACTGAAATATCATCATATTTCTATCTACTTTAAGATAGAAATTGCACTGTACGGAACAAACTGTTGACCTGCAGGTCATTTGTACGCAAATATATTCTCCACTTGCCAACAGTTTCCCTCCTATCAGAACCACTTGATTAGACTGTACATGCTGACTTTTGAGAGTGCATGAGAGAGAGCCGTAAAAAGTTCTTGCTCGCTCTCTGTTTTGTGTCACCATTCAAAGTTATTATTGTCATATTGTATCATGTCCCTTCATTTGTCTGCATCTGGTGTTTCACCATTTCATTATAGTCAATCAATGTAGATGTTGTCTTACCTTATTTGCCTATTTAAACCCAGCTTTACTTTTCAGGCTTGTCCTTCTACAGCCGTATATTGGAGAACTGTGGGGAGGAAGCCCACTTTAATGAGGTCAGTACTGTGTGTCTCCTCCCAACTAATGATTGAGGCCCCATTATACTGTAGCTACAGAATCATTACTGCAACTACAACATTCTACAATGGGAAATCTGTCAACATATGTCATTTATTGACATATTTTGTTTTTATGTTGCATCCTGCAATTTGTTGATTTAAAGTTTGACTTCACCTCTGGAGAGCTTGGAACTCGCGGTGTTTTAGGCCGGTAAACCTAGCGTGTGTCCAATCAGCGATTTCCAAGCTCTCCAGAGGTGAAGTCAAACTGAAGCTCGCAAGATCGGGATGTTCTTGCGAGGCTACGCTTTTTATATAGATAGATAGATAGATAGATAGATAGATAGATAGATAGATAGATTGATTTATCGGTCCTATCGGGAATTCATTGATCACTCATCACATTAAACAAAGCATTAAACAGTAGCACCAAGCACCTTGCCATAAACAGCCAAAGCTCACCCAAGTGCTCGATATGAGATATTAATTTAGTTAGTAGGAGCAGCATCCATCCTCTCACTCAGAGCTTGAGTTATTTTTGGTTTCCCAGATTGTTCAGTAATGCAATACCGGAAGGCACGAATGATCCATAAGTCCAACTAGTTCAGACGAATGGCACCCTATACCTAACCTGACATGCCAGAGGAATTGTTGTCACAAGTCTATCTGGGGAGCCGTACATTGAAACTATGGCAGGTACTTTAAAAAAATACTTGTCAGTTGATTGGATGAACCAACTGGTCGTTTTCTCTGTCGGCACACCTAAACCAGGCCCATATAGCTGTAAACATGACACTTATTGGAAAATTCAGTTGCTACTTAAACACATTTAAAATGATTCTGAGGATTTCCAGACTGATTCTCACTGCAAAATTAAACTGAATCTTGCGAGATCAGGATGGTCTTGTGAGGCTACCCTATAGCATTTGCCCAGACCGTTTTTCAAACCAGATCATCAGTGTATTTGTAACGCCAGTTTCAACCACAAATAACAGTGTTTAATTAAACAATATAATAGCAGGTATGATGGGGTTCCTCCTACTGTGTTGTGTGACTTGTCCAAATATTTAGATGGGTCATGTTTGTTTAGTCATTACATTGGGTTTTTGAATGTTGAACAATGTAAATTGAGTCATATGTGAGAACGTTTTCATTTATATGTAGTCTTGCATTGCATACACAATTAAAACCCCTTTGGTGTTTGTGTCATTAGCTAATCAAGGTGGTACACACTAGTTCTCCGATGTAAATGGGGCATGCCCTATCTGATGGTAGTCTAACGTGGCTTGTGCTGGTAGGCAGTGGTCTAGGCTTCCACCCATGCATGTCATTGCACACTTGCTGTGGTGTGAGTAAACCAAACTCACACATACACACACACACACTGAGGGGAGAGGTGTAGAGAGCATGAAAATGTGTACCTAACCATGAACATAATAAAGCCGTTATCATATACTTTTACTGTAAGACTCAATATATCATATTTTACTGAAACACACAAATAAATGTGCCCCAGCCCAGACACAGCTATTGGTCTGGGAAACCTGGGGAAAGTCTCTGCGGCATTCCCAGAGGCAGCTGTCAAGCCCGGCATTCCTTGGATACAGAGCCTCCTCTCGGGAGGAGAGGGAGAGAGACAGTAAAAGAGACAGAGGGTTGAGGAATGCAGCTATAGGATATAAATTGAGAGAGACAGAGAGAGAGAGAGAGAGAGAGAGAGAGAGAGAGAGAGAGAGAGAGAGAGAGAGTGGTGGACTGTGTTTGCGTTGATCTTTTAATGCTGGCTCTGATCACTCATCCTAACGCAAGCATAATATCTCTAGCCTTTTATATGTTGTCCAGCAGGACAAACAGGCAAACTGGCAAATAATAGTTTAGCTCATCATTCAGCTCAAAATGCAGAAAATACAAATGCTCTCTCTCTCTCTCTCTCTCTCTCTCTCTCTCTCTCTCTCTCTCTCTCTCTCTCTCTCTCTCTCTCTCGCTCTCTCTCTGTCAAACACACACTCAAACACACACACACACACACACACACACACACACACACACACACACACACACACATATATTACCACTGAACATCCAGGGCAAGA
>JAODUK010058636.1:0-18047 GCA_027564635.1 Typhlichthys eigenmanni
GCCTCGGGATCCCCCAGTCAGAGCTTTCCAATGTGGCTCGGGAAAGGGAGGTTTTGGGTCCCCTGCTGAAGCTGCTGTCCCCGCAACCCGACTCCGGATAAGCGGATGAGGATGGATGGATTGATGAATTTACACTTACCAACGTAAGCCATGTTGCAATGTCTAATTCCTATCATGGATCATGGTCAGATAATTAACCGCAAGCAAGTAAAAGTAATAGCAAGTATCAAAAAAATGTTCTGGGGCGCTGGCAATAGTATCGCTCACCAGCACCACTGAGCCTGCCTTTTTGTAATTGCTTCTTTATATATATTTAAGATACATAAAGTAATGTAAACATATTTGTAAATGTATTAACGGGTCCAGTTGGTAATTCACATATACCCGAGAATCATAGCAATTATTTCAGACCCGGCCCAGATCCGTCAAACATCTAAAGTTGGAATTTCATTTCGCGGAGGACCCGTGAAGACCTCTACCCTACACTTCGACGCTACAGTCACACTGTAAAGTTAGGGCTCTGAGAATAATGGAGATGACTCCAGCCGCCCTCGGTGAGGGAGTTTGTTTTAATTTGAGCTGGTTAGTTAGCAAGCACTCTCTAGAATTGACTGAGCCTGCCTTTAACTGATCTACAGTGCTGCTGTCTGTGGTACTTTTGCTGAGGACAAAGTACATTTACTTGAGTACTTTGCTTAAGTTACAGCACTGGACTGCTTGCTCTTAAAATTATGTACTTACTGTAAGTAAAGATTTGAGAAGATAAATGCCTCTGGCCTTAATGCTTGCGCTGTTGAGTACGGTCACAATATTGACCTGTTGCGTGGACACGGGCAGCCTGGCAGGCTCTTCCAGACTCCACAGACCCATACCCATAGCGTAGTGGTGAGCACAGCTGCTGTGGGCATGAGCCAATGTGTGCCATTCCTGCCTGGTTCAGCTAGCGTTGGCACAGACACAGCTATTCTGATGTCCTTCTTGTGTGATGGACGCTGGTCTGTGGGAGAGTCATAGTCCCTGTCGGTCTCCATCCTCACCCCTCTGCCCTGCCAGGTGTCCAGCCCCTGGTCGCTGGAGAGCAGCCACTGGCCGCGGGGCCTGGGGGAAGGGGGCTACGTCCTTGACGACTACCCCAGCGAGGAGTTCCACTCCCTGGCCACGGCCCAGCTGCCTGGCCCCCTTCTCCTCGAGCAGAGACGAGCTCTGCTGGAGATGCTGGAGACCAACTGGGACACAGGGTACTAAACACACACACACACACAGCAGTAATGGCTTGCAGATGAAGGTAATGGGTCTGGTGTGGGGGGTCTTCCAGGGGAAAGAGGAGACATTGCATCCCAGATCATCCCCAGCCATACATTAGCCTTTGTTTGGGTACACTGTGTGTGCGCTGGGGATTAAAAAGGCTTATGTTGGCCCCAGCGCTCCGTCTCTGGTGTAGTGCAACAGATGTGTGTGTTAAAACCCAGGTCACTAGTTCAGTTAAGGTCTGCCAGGCCCAATCCCACTCTAATCCCTGTAGAAACAACAGTTAATAATCAATTGTTCTTCTAGGCCATGGTTTCAGGTGTTTATTCAAAGGACAGAGAGAGAATACATCTTGTGTGGTCTTGTGCTCCAGTCGTCATAGTGATAGAACTGAGGAGAAGTGGCTCTGCTGAGGGCTGTAGATGAAAGCCAGTATGCAGTACTGCACTGGACTCTCTTCTGACGCCCATACTGTTAGAAGACGTCTTCAGCCTGGTGTCACATACATGTCATGTATGACGCTCTCATCAGCACTAAGCACTGTGTCAGTGCTTTGAGACTGACTACACACATTGCACCACTTTGATGAATGCTAAAACGTAGTCAAGGAGCTGAGCGAGGGGAATGGCTGAGAGGGGTTAACATTTGACCTGCCAGGTCCTGGAGCCATATTTAATGGATAGTTTGACGTGCAGATCCATGTGTCCATCAGTGAATGCTGTGAATATGACCTCCAGCACACGTGTGTCATCACAGCGCTGACTGTTATTTGGGTGTCAGGGTGCAGCTGCTGCTTAACGCGAGGCACTACTTCCTACTTCCTCCAGGGACTGCTACTCCCAGTACCTCACAGCCAGCGTCTTGGATGCCGACGGGCGGCCCGTCAAAAGCACCACGTCCTCCTTCCTCTACTTCCTGTCTCAGCTCAGCTGGGTCCCGGCCTACCGCCAGCTGGAAGGCGGTGCGAGGCAGACGGAGTTCCTGCGCCCCAGCGCAGTGTACCTGATGTCCCCCGCGGTCAGCGGCCTGCTGGGGACCCAGGTCGCCTATGTAGACCTGGGTCCTGGCCAGATGAGCTCAGCTCTGGGTAAGAGAGGCGGCTATGTCCTGGGCATGGTCCTGGTTGGGGGTGAGCAGGTCTGACTGGCTGCTGTGGCTCCTCCCACAGGCATGAGGCACAGCGTCTCCTCCGACCAGCTCATCTCCTACCTGAAGGAGTGGTGCGTTGCCACGGGGACGCGGGGGGAGGCGCCAGTGGGATCAGAGTTCAGCTCCACGGCGACACACATCCACAACGTCTACTGCCACCTGCTGGAGAACTGCTCCACCCCCGCACTGAAGGAGCTGTTTGAACGCAACCCGGCCGTCTTCATAGCCTACCACAGGTACGCTAGGCGCTCTGACGTCTGCTAATAGCAACAGTGGGGCTCACGCTGGATGTTCTGGAATGTCATGGCATTCTTAAAGGTCTATTCCACACATGGAAGGTCAGGGGATTTGGTCATTGTTTGGGTTGAATCATGGGATATCAGGGAATGCAGCATGCTTATATTTTAGTTGTCATTGATAAAAATGCTACTGGACATGCTATTACATAGTGAGATGTCTCAACAAATTAGTAGGGATGGCACCGATACGATACTGAGATCGGTCCGATACTGACTGGATCGTATCGGTGACAGTTGGACAGTTGTAAACGATCCATGGGGTCCATATCGAACATGGGGTGTTCGATATGACCAAAATATCATATCCCGATATAGATTATTTTATATCCCGATAACGATACATATCACAATATAGCAAGTTCTGTAAATTAATCAAATGACCAGCCCGTCCTACACCCCCTCCCCAACCCCCCCACACACATAACAGCACATGCACAGAAAAGAACTCGAGTCTGCATGCTTTACCAAAGAATGTGGAATTACAACAAAAATGGCTAATATTTATTTCCAGCTCTTCTCTACAGCATTCTGCTGTAATTTATGATCGTTTACTAACGCGAACATAGCCCATTGACTACATAGTGTATGCAACTAAACCATCGCAATCAATGTGTTGAGAAACGCAGGGTTTCTTTAAGATAACTCGTCTGAAAGATTGAATATTCTAGGAGCTTGCCAGACATAGAAACAAAATACAGGTAGGTAGGAAAGAAATTGAATAGAACATTTTCATATTCCTAAACTACGTCCTGGTTAGGCTATATGTCCCGAATGTAATGTCCATGTGGTTTGCCCATATAGTTATATGCTTTTGTCCAAGTAGCTAGCTAGCGCGTTTTGTTTACTTTGCAGCAGTAGCATCGGCGATACAAAATACAACTTAATACAACTTTTGGCTGGCAGGTTAAACTTAATCGATCATAAGACTCATAAGACATACGAGTACGAATTTGCCTCACCAATGTTTCTCTGATCACGAGCTGCTATGCCGTGCTGTCTTTTCCACTGCGGGCGGGCAGGGCTCACGCCACACACATACACACGCACACACACACGTGATGAACTCAGCGAGGGAAAGAGACAGCGGTGGAGAGATAGAGAGCTGAAGAAAACTACACACGTTACTGGAAGTGCAATAAAAGCCTCGCCATTAAAAAGAAAATGTGTAATACGCGGATAATAAGGACTCCAAATGACAAAAATGATCGGAGTAAAGAGTGATTTTCCCAACAACGATATAAACGATAAAGTATAATTTAAGACGGTAGATGTTTTTCTATCGTCATACGATATATATCGCTTTATCGCACAGCCCTACATGTGGCTTATCCAATTAAATTGATTTACACTCATAGGTCTACTGTCAAGCATCAGCCATGCCTAATCTACCCAGGCCACACTATCAGCAGCAGGTTTCTAAATGTTAAACTTAAACCAAACCACTCAAACGAATGCACACATCAACGACAACAATGTAATATTTTCTTATATTCATATATAGCCCATGTTACATTATGTTTTACAGAGGTCGGAAAGCAATGTTCAAGGCTGATGGTTCCTTACACAAAACATGATGCCCAGTCTCTTCCTCAGTCACAATGAGGAATACAGCTTCATTTAACACTGGAATCGTATCGGTAGTCTGTATCGGCCAATATCCAAAGTGCAGGTATCTGTATCGGTATCGAGACTGAAAAATGCGATTGTGCCATCCCTACAAATTAGGTTTTCCTGTTCAATATAGGTCGCGGAAATTCAGATTAGTAGTCAGTGAAACTCAGGGAAGTCAGGGAATTTGACATTTGACTTGGAGTGGGAACCCTGTAATAGCTTTACCTTTCTGGCAGTTCAGCCCAAAGTGGAATGAGAACATAGCCAGTAGCAATAGTACCAGCAGGCAGGTCATGTACCTCATCAGCACATCAGTAATGAGGTAGCGCGTCGGTGGTCGACATCAGCTCACTGCCTCCCCCTACAGGCGCGAAGACGACTGGTGCTCGGGCCGCTTCTACCACCTGAGGGAGGTGTGCTGGAGCGAGCCCACGGGAATGTTCCAGCGCTACAAAACACTGACGTGTGCAGAGGACAGCACCGTGCACGAGCCCAGGCTCCTGGCTCCCTTCTACAGCCAGCTGGACGGCATGAGGGAGCTCTTCCGGAACGTACGCCTCTCCGTTTGACTCAGTGTGATGTGTGCGGTGTGTCGCGTCCCGCACATACAGTACTGTGTGTATGTTGTGCTGTCTGTCCAGACGCTGCACGTGGAGTCCAGCCCCAACATGCATCAGTACGTAGGCCTGTTGGAGCTGATCTGCCAGTCCTGCCCCATGCCCACTGCAGAGGTGCTGCAGGACGTGTCTGTCATCTACGCCACACTGGGTGAGCACTGCTCTACGCTACTGTACTCACGCAGGCCTGTCACCATAAATATTGTTTGTTAGTCGATTAATTGTCCCAGAATTAATCGCGATAAACAATATTAATGTCATTATAAGGGCAGACAAGAAAAGACAAGGGTGGAATGACTATATAGGCCTAATCCTAATATTTGACAAGGGAAGCAGGGAGAAGCTGAACTGAAACACGGGAAACTTTTTATATTAATGGCAGCCTACTACTGTCAAAACAAGCATCCAACACACTATATTGGTAAACGTTGGTTGTGAATTACGTATTGATGTGCCCTACACCAGCGACGAGGATTTTGTCCAGACGGAGCAGTTTCTTAATCCAGTATTTTAGGATGAAAGTGTTCATATGTTTGGGAGATTGTTACAGTAGGCTATGTGGTTAAGTAGTGTGCCTTCTAAAGCAAACTCAAAATTGTTATCAAGAAACGGCAAAATGTCAACTTACTATAATCATATAAGATTTGCAGCGACATATTCCATATTTTCTGTAGACCGTTAGACATTTGAACCAGCAGCAGAATGATAGAGGTGCGTTCAGAATTGGCGAACGTTCGCGGCAAACATGTTTGCTTTGACCTTGAATGTTGAATTTTTGTGTAAATATTCCAAACATATTAGATTGAAACTGTCACTCTTCGTCCAGCGTCAATGTGTGTTCGCTGAGAACTACCTCCTCAAAACCTTTGCTGTAAACTCAAGCAAATGGAAACTGTTTGCCAATTCTAACGCACCTCTGCTCCGCTATGTGTTCCATGAATTATTCATTGTGATCGTTTAGACCAGTTTGTCAGGGAAAGTAGGCAGGCTACAACCTTGAAGCAAATGAAACAAATGCCGTATTTTTTCATGTATTCTTCTGAATGTAGTTGGCTGGAATTATACAGTCGTCGGGGAAAACACCTTTAACTAAACAATACAATACCGATTGGCCTTGAGGAACACGTATCAGAAATGATCGAGGTTATTTCCATATATCGCACGATAAGGCGATATAGTAATTATCGTGACAAGCCTACGTAATGCTGTGTTCAGCGGCTGCATGCGGCCTAATGTGTCCCTCTGGCCCTCCGCAGCTCATAAGTGCAAGCGCCACATGTCTAGTGACCAGGACGACTTCCCGATCGACCACAACTACTGCGCCACTCTGAAGGGTGAGGAACCAAAGCAACACACACACAACACCATGAAACACACTCTGCTGAGCTGGTGCCTTCAAGGAAAGTTACAAATGAGTGTGGTCATATTAGTAATGGCTTAAGGTACAGATCATCCATGGGACGCAGATTGGGTGGAAATGTTGATTCCTATTATCTCTTATTGGCGTCTGGTCATCTGGACGTGGTGTAATGTTGTTGGTCATTGTGATGCCCAGGCATGGTGTCAGACAAGAGGGTGTTCCCGACCAAGGACAACACCTGGGTGACCCTGGCTCGCAAGCCCATGATCGCAGACAGGAAGGATCTGGAGAAGGTCTTCAAAGCTCACAGAGAGGTCTGTCTGCTCAACCTGCCCCCTGCTGCCAAGAAGACACCCCCCAAGAGCAAGAACCAGCAGGGTAGGGCCCACTTAGCGCTGTAGCTTGAATGTTTCAACATGATATTGCACTGTATGTTGCTGGGTTTGTGTTTGTGCTGCCTTAACACATTCTGTGCAGAATGTGTTAAGGCAGCCTTTTAGTCCATACGCTTGAGTCCATGGTGAGTCACACATCACAATGTAGGTCACACAAGAGGCGCCTCTCTTTGTCACAAGGGCCGACCTAGAATCATGGCTTTAAAACACATCTCCAGGAAGACTCCTCTTGTCCCCACACAAGACAAACAGTTGCCGTATAATGTATTCAGAGAACCATAAGTGCATTGAGAGTGTCATGGCAGAGAAGATGGTGTATAATTAACAGCAGATAGCCGGGGAGGAGTTTATTGGTATGGAGATGGACATTGTGCCTGCCCTCACGGTTTCTAGGGACAGTTCCTAGGTGGTTACCTGTGTAGCAAAGCATGTGGAGCATCAGGTTGTGTTGTGACCTCACGGAGGGCGTGGCCTGACGTCACTGCGGCCTTCCCCAGGGAACCGAGGCGTCAGCGTGCCGGCGTTCAGCGAGCAGGACCGCTCCTTGTTCCTGGAGATCTGCGGCGTGAGTGCGCTGTCTCAGCACGTGAGGATGGAGGACATGACGGAGAGCCTCAGACCCTGCCCCGCCGTCCAGGCGCTGGTGCGCGCCGTGGCGCCCTACATCCAGACGTTCCTCTACCACCACGAGGAGCTGGCCACTGTCTACAAGGAGCTGGTCCAGGACGGCATCGCCGACACAGTCCGGAGGCTGGTCTACAGACAGGTCAGGGCCCGGTCTGGGGTTTATGGAGCGACCGCGTAGAGAGCTGTCATGCCAATAAGCAGCCAGATAAAGGTTTTCCCAAAATGACATCAGCGTATGTCATACGTGTCCATTTCCACCTGTGCTCTGGCTGTAAGCATTCTGATTGGGTGAGATAAATGCAGGAAGTCCAAACGTATGTAAGGACGTTTGATTGACATGCATTGGCACAAACGCTCTTGACTGGAGGGGTTCCACACTGATATCACAGCAAAGTTACACAGTGGGCCGTGATCTCAGAGTGGTTTCATAAATGACTCGCTCTATATGACTTTCTGCCACTAGATGTCACACTAAGCACACCAGCATCTCAGACCAATGTAAACACACGCGCACACACCCACACACACACACACACACACACACACAAGCACACCTGCCAGGTTAAGTAAACAAAGAACAGAGGAGGTCGGATTACAACGTACACACACAGGAATTGTGATGTCATTCTCTGATCAGGATCCAATTAGTCTACCTTTAGTATTTGAATTATTCCTCCAGTAAAATCACAGCCATGTACTGTAGATATGATTATACCTGTGTGCTGCATACCATAGTTGCAAAGCTGAATGCGTTCAGTCATTTAGTGTGTGTACCGCTGTGTTTAGGTGGGGAAGCTATATATCAGATACTTGCTGGAGGTGGCGGACAGTGAGAGCCCTGTGGTGGAGCTACAGGATGTCCCCTGTCTGCTGAAGGACAACAAGGAGCTTTACATCCAGAAAGACCACCTGACAGCCAAGCATGACATCTGCAGGCATGTGTTTGACAGATGGCTCTTGTTACGGCAGATTACATTTTTATTAACTTTTTTTATCAATTACATTTTATTTAGAGAGCACTTTTGAGGGTTCTCAAATAGGATTTGCACATGTTGAAATGATCATAAAAACACAAACGATGTCGGCCCAATTATTTGTACAAAGAAGGCTGGAGACCAATGGAGACCAATAGTGGAGCATGAAGCCTTTAATATCTCAGAACTTATCAGGCACATAGAGCTTGATAATACCCAGGCCTGCAGAACAACACAGACCACGTCTTGAAGTCACCGCTCTCATTCAGTTATATGAATATTAATATTTCCTCGGACACCTATTTTGCTGAGTCATTGTGATGTAGAATATGAAACACCATGGGATGGAATGCTGTGGAGCCACAGTGACCATATGTCCCCATGTAAACAGGACTGTGCGCTGTGTTTATTGCTTTCTGTTTCAGAGAGCTGGTGAAGCTGTTCTGCACAGAGACCGGTCACAGGAAGGAGCTAGTGCACTTCCTGGGTGGACTGATGGCTTCGCTGGACGTAAGTGGTGCGGCCTCTCTCTCTCTCTCTCTCTCTCTCTCCCTCTCTCTCTCTCTCTCTCTCTCTCTCTGTGCCTGCCCATACACACCAGTGACACCACCAGCAGTTACCCAGTGGAAAGTGGATGTCATTGGATATGGATAACACCCAGTAGTGTGTTGGTGGTGGGGAGGGTGTCATGGGGGTCATGTCTATGTGATAATGCCTGGCTCTGATCTCTCCAGCAGAGAAACGTGTTTAACACGTCCCTGGTCTGACATTGACTGGTTCATATTCTGCTAGAACAATGCATGCTTGGACACCTACAGAGCATTAAACAACTTCTGTGTTCAACTGATTCAGCTGGGTGCGTCTCATTGCTGCACGTGCCAAAACGAAGCGTACACTTTTAACTGTATAATTCTGCTGTGTCTTTATTATGTGACACCACGCTTGAGTCAGACAGATGTGCAGATATCAAACTGAGCAGTATTCTGCCCCTCCGCATTAGTCATTCATACTATAGCTCATCAGCATTCTAACAGATCAGACATCCGTAGCACTCTCTTAACTCAGCTCTGTCATCGTCGTTCTGGCGTGTTCACACACACACACAGAGCTCGCACTGTGTGTGTCACCTTCACCTGTGTGCGCATGTGTGTGTGTGCGTGCGTGCAGGATCCCAGGGCACTGAGCAGGTTCTTGGTGAAAGAGGACATCAGAGAACTTCCAGATGAGGAAGAGCGCTGGGAGGTTCCAGAGCCTTCCATACCGGGTACGCTAACAACACCAACACAGCCCCCAATGCCATCACCGTCACGTCATTGGCTCCTTTTGTGGGCGTGCCCCATCGCACATCACATCAGTCCTGTCCGCCCCTCCTCCTCCAGCTCCCGGAGATGTGACGACGTTGATGCTGTGCTCTGTGCAGGCTGTGATTGACAGCTCACTGCACAGCTCAGCGCCTCTATAATTAACGCTTAGGAGGGCTCGCTCACAGCTGCCGTCACTCACAGTGCACATCATGGTGCGCATGACACTTTCTCAAGTTCCCCCTCCGATGGCTGCCACCCGCGCCGCGCAAGATACGCTACGCGTACTTGTCAACGTGGCACACACACACACACAGGCAAGCGTTTGTGCGACACAAGGCTTTAGCACACGGCATGCTAATGGAGCTTTGCTCCCTGCTCTGTGCGAACATGAAAGAGCAGCTGTTGGCGCAGAGTGGGAGGAGGCACAGATCTTGTATGAGCACAAACACAACACACACACAGCTAGCTCATCTCCTACATGTCAAGACGTGTTCCTCATTAATACGTTAGCATCATGAATCATGCTGAAATGATGTCAGCATTAGAACACTGGTGTATACCTTGTGCTGTGTAACCCGGTGGTCCGCAAGCTAACCGTCTCTCCCGGTTCTCTCCCGGTTCTCCAGTGCCGTCCAGGGAGCCTGTCCCCGTCAGTGCCCCAGAGGAGCGGCCTCCACCTGGGATAGAGGACGGAGAGCAGAGCCTGATGTGCTGGCCCCCGCGGGCCCCTCTCCAGAACCTGGGCTCTGGCGGTGCAGGTGGGTAGCCCTGGTAACACCAGACATGTTTAGTCAGGGGCAGTCCTTCCCCAATGCGATGGAGGAGTGTTCCTATAGTGCACATCTCTTGTCTTCTACAGCTAGCCGGGCGGACGGCTCAGCGGTGGAGGCGGTCATGAAGATGTGGCCCCCTCCCCCTGAGCCTAAAGACAGGGACCAACACAAATATGACAGCCATGGCGGCCCTCCACAGAGCCAGCGCGATGGCCAGCAGGGACCCCCGCCCCCCAGGAGTGCTGACAGGTCAGCTGACCAACCGTGTCACAGAGGCCCACCTGGCGCTAACAACAGTGCTAGCAACAGCGCTAATACCAGCCACATCCCTTCATCTTCAGGTTACATACTCTATGTAATATTTAGGTTTATATTAAACCAGCCAATATTAGTTGTTTCATAGTTATAGCTTCTGGCTGGGAAGTCTCCTGTTGCTTCCTGTATATACTATAATCTATTATTATTATTATAATGCTGTGCATCTATTCATCATGTTGTGTTTTCAAATGTAAAATACGTCCTTGTCTGTAAATGACAGAGGGTGACCAGCAGGGGAGCCACAGTGTGGGTCATATCCCCAGCTCTAGCAGAGGGGAGACCAGGGAGGAAGGGTCTCAGGCGGTGCAGCACGGCGAGCACCCCCCTGTACCAGAGCACAGCAGCACCTATGTAGAGCAACCCGCTCCAAGTCACATGTATGACTCCCTTTCACCCACACCAAGCAGCTGAATGCTGACAGACAAACACGGCTGCTCAATGTTTCCACCTGTTTGTCCTGCAGGGGGGTCCCTGAGGCCATGGTGGTGTCCACTGTGTTCCAGGGGACCGATAGTGTGGCTGACGCCCAACGCCCCCCGCTGGCCATGGACAATCTTCTCTGGAATAGAGGCCAGCCTCCGAAAGTCATTCTGGAGGACTTGGATCTCCAGTGTCAGAGGCCCACCACGGTAAGCTAGCGCTCATCCCTCGGCTAGTCAACACTGACAAAGATGGGGCAGGCTTCAACGTTGCATTTGTTCCTCTGTTCTGGGACAGGTGGTGTTCTCTGACAAACCCAGCGACCTGGATGTGATTGGACTGTGGGGGGAGAAGCTGGTCCACTCTTACCTGTGCGCATGGAGAGACAGCGAAGAGGCCGGGAGGCCGTCACTCGTCGCCTGGTGCAACCTGAATGGAGAGAGTGGGCAGCCCTACGACTTCAAGCTGGTGTTTGGAGCGGCCAGCAGCTCAGAGCAGGAGGGGAACGGCGCCAGTGTGCTGTTTGTGGAGGTGAAGTCCACTGTGAAGAGAGACAAGGCCTTCATCCACTTCTCCGCCAATGAGCTGGACTTTGCACTGAAGGAGAAGGCCAGGTACCACGTGTACAGGGTATACAGCGCCGGGGATGCCAATAGTGTGCGCCTGTGTCGCATTAAGAACCTGGCACAGCATCTGCACACTAAAGACCTGGAGATGTTCGTGTTCGTTTGAGGCAGAGAGTTCTGAAATAATGATATATTGTGCCGCCTTTTGTCCATTAGTCGGTAGAAGATTATATTAGTTTATTGAAATCAAATGTCCAATGAAGACCAATGAGTTTGAGTATTTACACGATACTGTCTTCAAGACTCGACTGCACATTATGTTTTTTATGCCTTTTAAATGATATTGTTACTGCACTGAGTCACTACTTTTTTCCCCTCACGCCTTTAAAAAAATGATATTACACTGAATTTCTTATAAAAAAAGGTTTTGCACATTTCTTTGTTGTTTATGGTTTTAATTTTCTAAATCCTGTTATGAATTTGTATCCACTTAAAATTGATCTGTAAACAAGCTGAATGACTTTAACCCTCGCGCTGTCCTGTGGGTCAAAATGACCCGGTGCACTTGCCAGTAGCGGGCAGCAACCACAACATGGACATATGACATTCCGCGGTTTGCTCCCCCTGCTGCTAGTCTGCTGAAATGCCTTAGGACAGTGGGAGGGTTAATGCTCTAAGTAGCTTGAACATATTTTAACTTACTGTATCATTCCTTTGGGGGAGAAAATAAAATATATTGTAAAAGCTTTTGCAGAGTTTTTCTTCAACTTATCTTGATCAATGAAATAATGTGAAACATTCATGCAAAACCATGTGTGGAAGCAAGCAGGACCTGGGTAGCCTTGAACGACCCAATATAGGGACAGTTGTCTTGTATCTGTTCTCCATTTAGCCATTCAATCATGTCATTAGTAGCACTGAGGAAAATGCCCATCAACTGTTTTTGTTTGTTGTTAAAAAATAGCTAAGTATAGCAACAGCTAACTGTTGGTATGTGTAGCTGTTTTTGTTTGTTGTTAAAAAATAACTAAGTATAGCAACAGCTATATGTTGGTATGTATAGCCGCGTTTGTTAAAGACACTCTTAGCATCAGTGCTTCTTGGGAGACTCCCAAACGGCCTTACCTGTTTGGAGATACTCATTATGTACTTCGCAACCAGTGTTGGTCATTAACTAGTTACTGTAATATTATTAATTTTCCAGTAACTGGTAGTGTAACTAATTACTTCCCCCAAAACAGTAATAACATTACAAGTAATGTTGCATTACTGCTTTACAATAACAAGATTTCTGGTCCTAGCAAACTTAAGGTAGGCTAATTGAACCAACCTCTCAATCATCTGGTTTGAGAGGCTATGTTTTCACTTTGGCTGATTGTTGACTCTTAAGGTTAAATATTTTTTCAATAAAGACAATTCAATTCTAAAATGCGCTGGCTACACAGGTTGTCATTTTTCAGAAGGGGCAAGGCAGGGTAGTTATTGTGAAAGTAATATAATAATGTAACTAGTAACATAACTAATTACTTTTAATACACAGTAATAATAAAAGTAATAATATTAATTTTTGAATGAGTAATAAGTAAATATTAAGTTGTTACTATTCCTGAGTAACTTGCCCAACACTGGCAACCAGAACAACCAAAACACCAAGTTGAATATTTCGTAGTGATGCAAATGATATAGGCCACTGTAGGTCTAGCAAAATGTTACAATTGTCTCTTTCATATTGTGCTATAAGGCTATATTCCTTGATCATATGAGGAGAAAAACGCATAATCTAATAGTTTTAGTTAGTTTAGTTAGCGAGCTATAAAACATATAGCATAGGCCTATATAGGCTGTGTTAGCCTATATACTGTAATAAAATACATACTGTATCATCTTTATTTATTTATTTTACATGATGCTTGAGGTAGAGCCCCGTTCCACTCCGGTGTGTCGGGACTGTAATCTGTATGGAGACAGCGCTAGCCCCCCTGCGCTCAGCAGCGGCCTGCGCTGAGCCGAACGGATCAACGCTCCTATTGGCTGACAAGGAGAAAAGGGGCTGGGTCTGTTCCTCCTCATCTCCCCACTGCCGCTCCTCTCCTCTGCTCCAATCCTCACCTCCTCCCGGAGAACCGAACGATGCGGAGACAATAGAGAGAACGCAGCGGCAGAGAGAGGAGCCTGCGAAATGCTTAGAGGGTCCGCGGCGCAGGACGCGTTTACCGCTAGACTGGCGTTCGGTGGCACTGTGGCAAATGCCCGCTACGCGCTCATGTTATCTGCTGCATTTAGCACCTGCCTCGGTCATAGGACTGACTTCACAGCTCTTTAATGTGAACCATTTGAATGGTGAGTAGAAAAATAAGCCTTGCGTTGATTTTGATACTCTGACACCCTCACTTGCTGGCTGAAGGCTATATTGCGCATTTCCCTGCCCGAATAATAGTGCGATTTGCAACCCTTAGGATTAATTTACACTGCGTTGTCTTTTATTCAGTGCATGACCGATAGGGCCTGTACTGTTGCGGTATGGATTGGAAACAACGGCGCTCGTTATACTGTTATGTGGTGGTGTTATTGTCTATGCATGCGTTGTAATTTTTAATCTATACCTCATTAGTTTTCTCTGTTCCTAGTTCTGTTTTCTGTTGTATGGCTAATTAATCACTTCACAGACTCCTCTTAAAATCTGTAAACACTTGGCCTGTTGTGATCTCTCTCTCTCTCTCTCTCTCTCTCTCTCTCTCTCTCTCTCTCTCTCTCTCTTTCTCTCTCTTTCTCTCTCTCTATCTATCTATCTTTCTATTCGTTGATATTCTTCTCTAGTGGTTCAGTGCTTTGGGGACATGGGACTGAGGGGTCCAGGTATCTGCAGGTCCATTGGGCATATACTGTGCCTGTCACTCATCTGGGTTCCATTACATTTAGTGACATTGATTTTCATCCAAGTCAATGCGGTCAGGGAGAAACTGAGGGCACACACACACACACATTGAGTAGCTGGCAGACCTACAGCAGGTGGGATTCAGCAATGCAATGCAGGGCCAAGTAGGATAAAGCCTAAAGAGACTGATTTGGTTTGCTGCTGACTGGAACAGAGAGTTCTGACGTTCATTCCCTGCATCTACAGTATTAAGCTGGTTGAAATATATGAAATGGAACATTTGATATCCTAACTGTATTGTCATACTGGATACTATAATACCGGCCCTCTATGTCTACTCATATATTGCTTATACGTTCTGAGTGGTTAAGCTGGTGATGGATGAAGTAACCTTTACATAGCTTATAAGCACGAGAGCCATTAGCCAGTTTATAAGACTCTTCCTGGAAGGAATAGAGGTATAAGGTTTAAGGTCAACATTATCCTTCCATTCATTCACATATTCCATACGACATATTAGTAATGCGTGTGTGCGTGCATGTGCGTGTGTGTGTGTGTGCGTGTGTGCATGTGTGTTAAGCCCAGAGGGAGGCATCACTAGTGAGGTGAACAAGGATTTAAGACATTAACATGCATGCATATGAAGACACATACACAAGCATGGTGAGTCACATGTTATAATGTAGGTCACACTGGTGACAGCCAGCGGTTCCTCTCTACACCATGACTATGTCACTAGTCTACCTGCCAATCATAGCTTCATAACACATCTCCTCTAAGACTCCTCTGGTCCCCAGCCTAAACAAGACTAAGAGTTCACATATATTCAGGGTTTTCCACATTGAGAGTGTCTCATGGTGGAGGAGAGAGTGTGTAAATAACAGCAGATAGCCAGGGAGGGTCAGTGATTAAAGAAGTTCTATTGGTAAATGTATGGAGATCCATGTTGCTAAAATAAATATTTGACTTTTTCCCCTCCCACACAGATAAATAGCCTATTGTAATTTAATTTGAAATTATTTGCCTGGTGGTTAACATTAAATTATTTCACAAGAACATGGTTAATGTGAAACATTAGCTAGATATTTCTCGTTTGATGCTTTTCTAAGTCTACACCACTTTGTTTGCTTTCCTATTTACGGAGCCAGGGCTGTAAGTATAGATGTTTTTTCAGCATGCACATACAGTAAACTGAGATATGATATTTGGTGAATTATCAAAACATTTATTAGATTACAATCATTTATTATACATTTATAATAGGTGAAGAGCATTAAGAGCCACTTCTACTGCAATTGTTTCTTATCTTTTTATATTGGTGTTATTTTTTTATTCTTGAGTGTGTGTTTAGGTGAGGATGCAATAGGCCTAAACATTCCTGGTATAGTCAATCCAGTTTCAGTAGTTGAGAGTATATGGGGTGTAGCTGCTATCCTTTTCAGCAATGAAATGTGATAAATTGCAACACGCGCGCACACACACACACACACACGCACACACACACGTGCATGCACGCAAGCACGCACACACACACATACAGCTGACACCCTTTGCCCTGATGACTCGTGGAGCTGGGAACCTATTGATGCTGTATTATAAATACAGGTCCAGAATTGTCTCTGTGTAAACAGACACACACACACACACACACACACACGCACACACACACACACACACACACACACGCACATTTGGTGTGTGCGTGCAACATGGAACTCTAGCCACCAACAGACTAATTATTCAATTTAGTAGGAAAAGGTAGACAGTAAGGTTTCGTTCTCACACACACACACACACACACACACACACACACACACACACACACACACACTCAATCAGACAATAACAGCCTTTCCACCAAACCCAATCCCTGCTGCTGCAGTGTGATCATTCCTGACAATTGTTTTCTTTGTCCTCCAAGCAGCAATAACTGCCAAGACCTGACCTATTCTTCACTGTACAGATCCATACACACAATAAACAGGAACATATATACTGTATATATATATATCCTACCTACACATACACTCACGCGCACACACACACACACACACACACACACACACACAGCACTTCTTGTGCAGAAGCTTGTGAATCTGCCGTTCTGCCAGCAGTAAAAGCAACCACAAATAGTGTATGCCTTCCTGGACTGGCTGCAGGGACACTTTATGCCTTCCAGTTACACTAACACATCGTGACAAGCATCTCCATCTGCAGGGCAGAGCTGAAATCCATCTACCTCAAAGGAAGCCAGAGAGAAAAACAGCTCCTGGTGGAGAAAGTGAGGATGCCTTTTTAATGCATTAACACAGTAGGTATGAGGCTGGCTGACACATTCACACATCAAGGCAAACACGTGCTAGCAGTCTGTCCTAGGACAGGCACTCTGTGTGAGCCCTGTTGCACTATGGGAGTTTCATCTCTAGACAGGAATAGCAGTTGACACAAGCAGGTGATGAGCAATGACTCAGAGTGGGCGGTGAATCACAAAGGTAGTGTCTGTCTCTCTCTCTCTGTGTGTGTGTGTGTGTGTGTGTGGTGTGCTCTCTCTGTGGAATCTTGCCAATGCCCAGGCAGTGCCCAGCGGGAATTGTAAACAGAGAAGGCCATTTGTATTAGACGAGCATCACAAGCGCTTACTTTGCAACAATACGTGATAACAGACCGTCTGTGTGTGTGTGTGTGTGTGTGTGTGTGTGTGTGTGTGTGTGCGCGCGTGTGCGCGTGTGTGTGTGTGTGTTCTACACAGCTGAGGTCTGTGATTCCTTCTTGCAATTAGCATATTAGAACAGCCTAAGCCTTGCACTGGGGTTAATTAGCAATTGGCTCACCACAGAACCAACATACATACAGGTGACCATGATTTAAAAGTGACATTTAAATCACCCGTATTTTCTTTTAAATACTGATATTATCTATGTAACGTTTGTATTTCCATGTGTTCCCCTTTTGATATTCTTATTAGATTGGTTTCAGCCATAAATAACTAAATCCCCCTTTTATAATAATATCATGTTTCTTATTTCTAGTGACATCTACTATTAGCCGTTGTGCTTGCTATACCTGAGCGTCCGTCACCCTGGCCTGTTCCTCCCTTGTCCGTCCACTAAACCAGTCCCAAACATGAGTTCCTCTGTGCTGGTGTCCAGCAACAACATGGACATCCTCGATGAGCTGCAGCTGATCGCAGCACAGAACCTGGAGAGGCTGGAAGTCAACAAATACTATGAGGTCATCCGAGAGCTGGGCAAGGGCACCTACGGCAAGGTGGACCTGGTGATCCACAAGATCAGGGGTGAGGAAAGACACGCCATCTTTGGCTAACATGGACACAAGCACAGCCAACACACATTGTATATAGTCTGTGACAGTGGTATCCAGGAGCGGCCGGTACATTATGGGCGCACGGGCGTCGCCCCCCTACGAATATCTGACGAAGGAAGTCTACCTAAACATAGGCTACATTATTTTATTAGATAGTGAAAAATAATTATGACAAAACTTGTTTCCT
>JAODUK010058647.1:0-13453 GCA_027564635.1 Typhlichthys eigenmanni
AAATTTCTATATTCTAATCTAGCCTAGTTATGCTGGTTGTCCTTCTCTACCTTGAATACCTCCACATTAAATATGGATACGTTTTTACATGAAATTTGGAAAAAGTGTGGAAAGAAAAAACAATATGACCATGTCACAAGCAAATCTACTTCAGCAGATATTTTATAATGGGTCAAACCTAACATTATCTTCTTTATCAAAAACCAAGCTATTCAGACAATACTTTAGAGATTAACATACAATGAAAACAAAATACTAAAGGTGAATAATTGCATGACGGTTATACTTGCTTTTGAATTTGGACTTTGCTCCCATATTTTTGGCTGTACTCTTATTTTTTTTGTCTGTGCTCCTAAATGTTTTAATTTAGGAGCATGTGTGCTCCTTGGGAATAAAATCTGTGTAGCCCTGCCAGCTGTATTCAAGGTGAACAGAATATAAACTACGACTTGCACTACAGCCAGTGCAAAGCAGTATGGGCTGTTTTTAGGTGCTAAATCATTTTACACAGTCTGTAAGTAATGTCTTCTGTGAAACGTCTAATTCATGGGACCACAGTCCTTAGTCACTCGCACACCAGAATGTTACTGACACTTGCTAAAAGGTGAACATTTATTTGTATGTTTTAAATTTCTAAAATATTATAGTTTCATAGGAGGTTTCATAGACTTGGCAAATGCTTTTTTTCTCCGTTGTGGGTGCAAATATTCTGAGGCTTTTATTGTTCATATCGATATCGGAATTATACCGTATCAACCAAAATTATTAAGTATATCGTGATATAAATTTTGGCCATATCGTCCAGCACTACTGCATACTATTAAGAAATTGCCTAAATACATGTGTCTACATTTAATATTTCCCATCAAGGATTTAACGAGTGACAATCAGTAACAAATGCACAAGCATTGTATGATATTAGTTATGAATGGGTTGAATAGCCAGCCTAAATAGCTCAGAGACGGAAAGCTAATTGTCTCTGGTAGAGAGATTAGAGATATTGTTTATCTGGCAGGCAGCGAGACTGGGCCATATGCGATTGTGACTGAAAAATACATCCTGCTTCATTTTCCTGAAAAGCAGATAATATATAGCATGTTGAAATGACAAATAATTATGTAGAACAGCTCCAGACAAAAGGCAGTCAGGCTTTCACACGGCCCTTTGTTCCATATACAGATAATCGCTTAGAAGCAGGCTATAGGCTGATCTGATCTGGACCTGAATCAAGTCGCCTGGTGTCTGTTTATGTGTGGGGCATTAGCATCAGAGAGAGCATTAATTAGACCCCTTTACATATTTTCCCAATTGGCTCACCTTTTCTACTCTCCCAAAGACCAACATTAATTGTAAACTCCTGAGAGTGTGTACCTTAAACGCTGGCCAGGCTGCCGATTAAAGCCCATGATTGTACTGTAAAAAATAAATGTAGGCTGTTATTTTTTTGGGGGGTGAACCAGTGGCTATCTGACTTTAGTGCGAATGTCGTGACTTCTCACAATGTAGTCCGTGATTATAACAAAATTTTTCTAACAAAAAATCCCTTCAACAAAAGTACCACAGAAAAATCTTAGATTGCAGCTATCAAAGGTGCACATGGTTGTGCATTGTTTTGTAAACAAGGGGTTTTACATGCGTAATGCAATTGTGTAATGAGTTGACATTACAACTTTATTTAGGCTGTAACTTGAGTATCTGGGTTAAATAACAAGCCACGTACAGATTGAGGAAAAGCAGTATTTGTCTGTCAATCATTTCTCACAATAACAGTTTAGACCAGTGGTTCTCATACCATGCATCACTTCTGAAAATATCAAGTCCAACAAGAATCCATAATCTTTCTTTTGGATGCCAACGTTCACTACACCACTGAGGCTTCTGTGATGCAGTCCAAAACATAATTATCCTCTTCTGAACCGGTCTCTTATTTATGGTCTCTGTTTTCAACCATGATTTATTAAATCCATTTGATTCACTGTAGCAATAAGGATAGTTACTAGCTGCTAGGTTACAAACTGAAAGCTTTACTGAATGTCAAGTATTTGACATCACGCTTGTTGTTAACTTATATTGCTGACTGCCGAGTCATTAGGAGATGATTCCATAGCAACAATATGTGGACTGTAACCTCACCGGTCAGGGAAGGGAAATAATACATTGCACATTTCACTTACTAAAATGTAAATATGTTGTATAGATAGAAAGATATCTGGTACACATACTGTATAGCCCAGATGGTGGTCATGCAATGAGCTACTACCATACAAGGTGGCTTCACTAGCAGACCATTCCAGATTCTGATTAATATTCATAGCTGCAGCAGCTTTTATTGTCTGGAGAACAGGCATTGCCAGGGTCAGAAGTAGAAGTCATTGCCAACATTCTTGTGTTAATACAGTAGAGAAAGGGAAGAGTTCGTATTCAGGGCTATGTATAGACAGGAGTGGTGCCTGTCACATAGCAGCTGCTCCCCAAAGAGGTGACACATTAACCTCAAACCAGCTGTCCGTAGCCTGCCCCTTAAATATGACACACACACACACACACACACACACACACACACACACAGAGGCGTATTTGTAAGAACCATGTGGAATATGCACTTGCCCACACACTAAATTTAAGTTGAGCCACAGCTTAGTCTGATACATTGCTTTGCTTGTCAATGTGAACAGAATTAGAATAGCAGTCTCTTATGTGCATTCCAGGGGTACCTCAGTATGCACATGATGTATACTACTGACCATCATCTGATCTGCACTGGTCCTCTTCGTGATTGGTGCCTAGACGCTATAGCTGTTTTGTGGCAGGTCAGGTTACAGCGTCACCATCATCCCCAAGGCCCTCACCTTGGGAACGATCCCACGTCAAGCCCCAACACAATGAGAGACACTGTCCCCAACCGCCTCCTTGTCCCACTTTAAGGGCCACTTACAAACTGGCACATTTCCAGAGGAACAGAGACAGATAGAGACAGAGCAAGCTCATGAGCTTGTGGCACAAGTACTACAATACAACACACAGGAAATGAGAGCTGTAGAGGTCCTCCTCCACTCACCGTTAATGTGCAGGTTATGCTTACAAGCCAATGGTGCAAGACCTCTGCACCAACAGACAAGAACAATAGCAGTTATTGCATGTGCCAACAAATGAAAATACACGTTTAGACATGCAAACAATTGATCCTTGAGAAGGCTTGAACCCTAGCATCACTGCTTCCATCCTTATTCCGCAGTTAAGTGACTACCCAACTCCATAACAATGTTGTCTTCCTCCTCTTGTCAATTGGATGTGTATAAATACAGAGAGAAAACAAGCAAAAGACACGCTAGAAACCAGATGGGTGAGAATCCTCTAAATATGCTTCGCTGTTTGCCGGTGGTGGCCTGCAACAGCTAAAGTGGCATACGCTGGCTTCACTGTGGTGTTCAGAACTTTGAGTGATTCGTACACAACTCGAATAGACGAATTTGTGTAGTGAGGTGGGGGCATATCAGTCAACATTGGCTGGCTGTAGAGCAATCCATGCAAGAGAAATGTCAAGTGGTGCAATTTTCGGTAAAAGGTAACAGTTTAACATAATGTAGGTGCGTTTAATCTAGCAGTGAGCCCCCATGAATTTAAAACACATTTCAAACATTCCACTGTACCGTTTATCTACTACCTGTGTTTTAAAGCTATCCAGCGTGTGGCATTCAGGTCTATCCAGAGTATTGTGAAAATGTATAATCGGCAACAATGATTTAGGTAGAGGATGGACTAACCCTACAATGTATCACATTTAGCCGACGATTGGAACAGAACTAACCGGCTTCATGTGCTTGTAAACATCGCAACATTGTTAACATTTACCCCATTTTGAAACAATACAAGATCGCAACAACGTTTCTTCGGTCAACCTAGCTGACTATTGTGTCTTTCGCTATCGGTCAACTTTAGAAATGTTGTAGTAGTCGGTCTACAATTATAGGAAACACCAAATTACACTCACCAGAAACGATGTGCGAGGTTTCGACCCGAGTCCCCAACCTCGGAGCTTCTTTTCAACCCGGACGCCGTCTTTAAAACCGACCGTGAAGACAGGAATGCTTTGTTTTTTTTGGATGTAGTAGTTTCTTATCTCTGTATAGACTATATCCGCGGGGATGTGTGAGATGTGGCGCCCAGCATGTTTATCGAGCATTCGAAGTTACTGTCCCGACGAAATATACGAAGCTCCGTATTTTTTGGTTAGTGAACATTTCGGCATGAAAAGCGAGTATGACGACTGATTGCCTGTGAAGGGTAAAACCTGAGTGTGTACAGGCTAGTCTCTACGGCTATGTATGTAGCCGTATGTATGCCTGCCGCTTGCCTGCCACCAAGTGTCGCAATTGTTACCCCGCCTAAATTGTCAAGTTGCCTACAGTGGGCCTATGTGTTCAGAGACACTGCAAATAACAGAATATAGGATAGGCCTAGCCTATTAGTAAAAATTATTATTAGTCTATAATAATAATAATAATAATAATAATAATAATAATATTAGTATTATTAATATTATTATTATTATTATTATTATTATTATTTGTGGCCAACCAACTGTTAATGTTAACCTAAGTGAACGTCGTATAGTATTTGCGCGAGTATAAGCTATTAGCTATAATTTAAAGAAGGAATAGCCTAAAACTTCAAAAACATTAAGCAAATTTTCTTAAATTAACGAATGCATAAATGCTAATATAGTATACTATGGTTAAGATGACATGGTTCAGTAAAAACCTTATCACGCGTACCGGTGAAACAGCGCCACCTAACGGTAATCATTATAGCCTACATTACAGGCAATGGAGGATCCTTAGATGCGCTATGAACATTCTGTATTTTTTAATTAGCTCACATTAACAGTATAAGCCTACATTGTGTAATGCACGTTTTTTAATCTTTATATGATCCTCCAAGTCATTATTCGCTGCCAGGCTACAATCCCTTTATCCTGGACAGCTCTGTAAACAGTTTACACATTCACTCATTTCTGGGACATGGCCAGATTCGGGTGAGAAAAACTCAAGCAAATAGAAGGCTACATATTTTCCGGCAGGGTTTTTTTTTTTTTTTTTTTTTGCAGAGCAGAGAGCAGCCTTGTGCCAGTTCAGTTATGGCGCACATTCTGTAAAGCGATGGTAGTTAAATGTTTAACAGCCAGCCACTAGATAACCGCCACTGACTGTTAGTTGTCCAGCTCTAATACACACTACATCATTTATCGTATTTGCTTAGCTCATTAAGTTCATAGGAAGACTTGGTTATGCTCCCAAAAATCAAAGAACAAGATCACACCTGTCCACACGACTAGATACAAGTTATAGTATATTATAGTATATTTTAAGTCAATATGAACAAAAACACCTCTCCTTTCAAGAGTGCTCCCTTGAAAAGTCTGCCCCCCGACACTGGACAGACATTGCCACGGCTACAAAAGTGTTGTGTGGTGCACTATGCACAACTTTGTTTTTCAATTTACATAGAGCCAGTGCTGTGTAAAACGGCAGATATTTGTTTTCAGCATGCACACAGAACACACCGCTAGTGGACCGTGAGTAGGTATTTGCTGAATTACAAAAAGTGTATTTATTAGCTTACAATTGCTGACTCGACCTTTATTGTGAGGCAACAAATATGCCTATTGATTTGTATTTTCTCTAGTGACTTAAGATGGAGCATACGGCAAATGCAATATAGCTAACATGTCTTCCATCTAAATTCTTGCTCTTTGTGAAGGCTTCCCCTTGTCCCATCCTTATTATCAGATCTACATCTCCCTATTACATTATAGGCCTCAGTAAACCTAGAGTCAATGTGCTCCACCAAGCCCCCACCACACCCCTTTTGTGACTAGCACTCCCATACATCTCACACAGCCCTGTCTCTAGCACCTCACACCGCAGAATCTCTTGGACACTGAGTTATGTCTAGGATGTCCTGGATGAATGCAGCTTTGCTCGTAATCCTGGCTGTGCTTCTGGCCCTATCCTGTAAGTTTGTGGATAGGCATTTTAGGAATAGGTGTTTATAGAAAACTATATCGTGAGTTGTTCTTTGTTTAGTTTGTTTGAATGCAAGATGAGATTGTTAATGATAGGCTTCTGCTCCTTGTGTGTTGTAACTGCTGGGGTTATTGTTCTGCCCTCAGTGTGTCAAGAAGCTGACACTGCTGCCGTCCACGCAAAGGACACAGCAAAGGCTACAGACCCACAAGGTGAGGGCCATTTCAGTTCCACCTCTGCCTTCTGTTCCCCCATCCATCTCTAGTGGACTCAACCTCCTGCTTCCATCGCAGGTCCACAGAGGAAGATCTTCATGGAGGAAACTGACGCGTCCAACTTCTTCAGGCGACGTAGCAGGAGGGAAGTGAAGTCTCAGGATGAGCTTGATGGTGAGGCAACACAGTTGCTATGGGTATTTGTGTTGTTATGACGCTGATGGTGTGTTGCTGGAGGGGAGGCTTGTGTAATGGCTGTTGTGTATCATCATAATAGTAATAATAATAAACAACTTAATTTATAGAGCACCTTTAAGAACAAAGCAGAATACACAGCCATTAAAAGCAGCAGCACAATAAACTAGGAAGTAATAGGCTACACTTATGAAATCATAAGATTAATTTAATAAATACTTAAAACATTTAAAAAAAAAAAAGTTAAACTGACAAAACAAGCAATCAATGTAAACAAATATAATCACATAAAAGCAAGTTTATAACAATATATTTTAAGAATATTCTTGCCTTGGCCTCAATGTATTGTTCTGAACCTGAGGATGAATTAGTTACAAGTGAGTTATTCTGTTCAATAGCCTACATAAAGTATGGCTTGTCTGAATGCATACGGTGTATGTGGAGCTAGGCTGTCTCAAGAGCTTTTGGTGCATGGGAGAGAAACTGTTACCTGTTGTCATGGGGACTTGAGGTCCTGTGAGTTGTCAGAGCACTGCAGACCAGGCCAGGTCAAACAACAGCATTAGCACTCCTGCTGGAGAATACAGCAGGAGCCACAGGGCATTGTGGAGCATGCATGCTATTACATTTTAGTGCCTGTGATAGTGTTTTCCTCTACCTACCGTATATAGTCCTGTACACGCAAACTTTATGTAGGCCACAGTGTTTTGAACATTCACATAGCGTATTACAGTATATTTGCTGTTCCCAGATAGGTGTCATGCAGTTACACATACAGCATTACGCTGACAGTAAGGTGAGAGAAGAGTAGAGCAAAGTGCTGTCATTATGTAACATTGCTCTTCTGCAGAGCACAGTTAACAGTAAACACAGACAGTAGATTTAAATGGAAGAGAGGAAGTTCTTGAGAGCCTAAATGTGGGATCTTTAGCAGAGTGAGAAACTCTATGCTTACAAAAAGTGACAACAAAGGAGATATTTACACCCTCTATAGAGCCCAAGCAAGAGTGTACTGTGTATCGTTGAATAAGTCACAGGTCAATATCTGACCTTCATGGCATCCCATCCACCTTTTTTTCTTCTCTCCACCAGCTGAGCAGAGGCAGGTTCTGGCTGCAGACAAGCGGAGGAGGGACTACCACGAGCAGAAGAGGATCAAGTTTGAGAACTACGCCGAGGAGGAGAGTGACGGTATGTATCATGTATTATGCTGTAGAAAACTGGTCTAAACCATGTCTTAACATTTTTACCTTATTCTCTAATGCAAAACAAATGCTCCAGGTACAAATAAAGTAACCTGAATCTAATTAGTCACACGCTAAAACACAGGAAGGCCAAGATAATTCTAACAGACTAAACTAAAAACAACCCAAACACAGTTGTAAAAATGTAAGCATGTTTTATTAACGATAATAAAACAAATACGATAGTAGATTAAAAATAACACAATATCTTTTGAATCTGGTTTTGTAGTCATCTCGAGACCCCTCGGGAGGGCTCAGATGTTGCTTCAACTGAATCCATTGCTGACCTCTCTTCCCACAGAACAAGATGAGAAGAGCAGAGAAAGCACAGAGCAGTGGAGTGAGTTTCATTACGATGGCATGTATCCTTCACATCAATCTACATAAGACCAGACGGAGGCAATGTTGTGCCCCACCAGCCCTGTGACAATGTATACAATGGGTAAACACATACCTAAAGTGTTCCATTTTGTTTCTACAACACACTTTGAGCTCTATGAAAGGTTAAGCTTTTACTTTTAGATTTATATACTTTTTCAAATGATTCACTTGTCTAGACATGGCCATATTAAAACATTATGTATGGAATTTGTTTATTTCTGCTGTAATATTTCTTACTTGTTTGACTCACTTTAAAAAAAAAAAGATATTTTCTGCAAGCCTTCAGTGCCTTTAGAAATATTTCACAATAATCCATAGTGTTTGATGTATGGCACAATTCCTGCATAACATGGATTGTTTGTCATATACTTAAAGGTTGAAACACTTCATTAAACTGTGCTTGCTTTGAAGGAAGACAACAACAAACAAAGACCAAAGGAGTTACAGTAGTTTGTATTTACAGTATACAGAGGCTGTCCAAATCCATATTCACCACAGGGCTGATAGCTCTTGCTGACCAAGATTTCTTAAAGTATGTTTCAGTCTTCCAGTATTCCACTTGTTTTCCACATGGAACAACTTGACGTTAACTGTTATAGAGGTAATACAGAGAATATACACATAATTTAAATGCTTCTAAGACAATGCTTCTGTGTGAGAGCAGTTAAAGCCTTGAGAGAGAGAGCGAGCGAGCACACACCTCAGTGTGAAATTCAAAGGGCTTGTATGAAAGTGCAGTGACCAAATAAATGTTCATACATTTCAAGACCAGATCCTGATTGGAAGCATTCTGATCTATACCATCTAATAAGCATGACAAATTTGTCAAGGAAACAGGCAAGACAAGGAAATTAAATGTACATTTTTGGTATGATATTAACAATAGATATTTAATAACAGGACAGGGAGTAATGTTTAATGCAGGACATTAAATATATAATCTGGCACTTGTGACATTATGGTGACTCTAAACCAAACCATTTAAATGAACATCACATGGGCCAATTGGAGCGTTTGTTATATTTTTGCCGCTAACCTCTATGGTGGCCTAAGCATGCCTCAGTGTCTTTACGCTGCAGATATTGTTCTATGAATGCTGCACAAAGATACCAGATTATAAACTATCAGAACTGCAAACAAAATATGGAGTGGACTGAATCATTACATTAATTAAATAGCATTCATGAGAGTCCAGATTGTAGCTTTCATCATCAAAAATACTGGTTAAAATAAACAAACCCTTCCAAATGGCACATTCGATTAATAATATGCAGGATTTTGAAGCTTTAGTGTGTCACCATAATCATTCCAAACACCAGCATTAGGGTAATTCTAATAGGGGTTTGGCTAGATTTCCCTGAGAGCTGGCCACAACCACAACACTAGTACACAAGGTCGCCCTCTTGTGGTAATGGAGGACTTCACAGTAAGTCAGATTCAGCAAATAAAACCAGCAATCATAAACTCATATATCATCATTGTCAGTCCATATTTTGGAAGTTTTAATAATTCAGAATGTATGAATTCTTATAACATTTACATAAGTGATCTTACAAAATTCATTATAATGTAAGAAAATAAATAATTTGATGCATTTCTTTTCAGATCATTGGTACAATATACTGCCATTTTCAGCCATCACACATACAGTAGGCCTATACACTACAAAAGCAAGCTTCTGAGCATAGATACTTTACTTCTAGATACCATCTGACATACTGATAGAAATTATGATGCTGTAAACAATTGTATAAATTACCACAGCGAATTTAAAAAAGCTGTCAAAACAACTAAAGACAAAATTGTCACTAATATTTACTATAGCTTGAAGCTCACTTTTTTTTTTTTAAGTTCACGTAACATTACGCCACTCCACAGCTCCAGGCAGGAGACTCACACAATGCATACAACAGAGTCCAGTCATAAGACACTGACTATCTAAATTACAGCAGCAGCCTCAATCAAAACAATAAAAGACAGAATTCCCATAGTGTGGCACAACCTGGTCTAGTCCTTCAGCATCTGTCAGGAAACCATATTCCGGGGATGGTGGGGGCATGGCCTCTCCAATTACAACCTTTGGTTTGGAGGCTCAGTGAGCCTCGCCCGTCCCCCCCCCCCACCCCTCCAGGTCTGCATTACAGACAGAGGTTCGCTGGGGTGCAGCGCTGAGCCGTGGTAAATGGAGCCGAGGCGACACTCCTCAAGTGTCTCCCGGTGCGAAGGCAGCGGACAGGAGACGGCGGGATAGGCCTAGCTGGGTGAGGACGCGTACGTCTGAAGGCTGGGAGGATGTGGTCCCCGCCTTAGAGCTCTGTGGTCTCCCAGCTGACCTCCCGCGGAACCTGGCGTCATTTAGTCCCCGTGTGGATCACTGTGACCGTGGAGGGTCTCGGCCGCTGGGGCTCCTCCGCTGACGGGGGCTCTTCCCGTACGGTGGAGGGGACGTTGGAGTCCGGACTGTGGCTTTTAGCAGCCGTGAGGACCCCTGGAGGACCTGTAACAAGACATTCATTTGTTAAATTCCAGCTCAAACCAAAACAAACTGCCTCAGAAACTCTGCCCCACACATTGGAAACGCGTTGTGAAGCCAAGGGCATTGTTGTGGTGAACGGTGTTCGCCACTTTGTATATAAAGCCAGGGCTGTGTAGAAGTACCAGATTTTTTCAGCACACAGAACAGTAAGCTAGCGAAAAGCAAGGAGATATTTGGTGAATTTGACAAAAAGTGTATTAATGTAAAATTAGCTAGATATTTTTGGTTTGTAAAAGTGTATGCCCCCACCCCCACCCAAGTGGCTGCAGGTTTTAAAAATAAACATTGAGACAATTTATAGGTATAGAGCTATGAATGCACTACAGTAATAAGCTTCCATTCACTCTGAATAGAAATTATAGAAGCAAACGCCATTTGATGGCGAAGGGCCAAGCCACAGCAGCATTTGAATGACTGCGGCAAAAAAGAAGAAAAAACTAAAAGCGGTTCAGGCCTACAGAGAGCCTCTCAAGCAATCACTCACAGTGCTTGTAGGAGAGCGAAGAGCAGTCCACGGACAGGCTCTTGGCCGGGGCCCTGTTCTGCATATTGGCTGGAGTGTTTGCACTGTCAATACTGCTGCCAAAGCTGGTGCCCAGCTGCAAGCGTCTCATGTGACGAATAACAGCCGTGGCGTTAAAGGCTTGCTGTGAGACAGGATCAATGCATAGTTCCATTATGGATATTGTATATTTGTACAACTGTGACTATGACTGATTGCAATTGGGTAGGTAGCTCTGAATGCTGTGCATCATCAACACTATAAGGTTAGTCTTTTTTGTGACAAGACTAGAATGAACTCATGGTACTCTGATGAAACCATGTACAATACACATCAACATGCAGATATGCTCACCCTCCACTTGCTTTTGGCAAAGTTTTTCCGCATCTGTCGGCTGACGGATTCGTGTATGTTCTTGCGGAGGGCCGTGTCCCCGGCAATCCTAGATTAAAAAGGTAAAATGCATTTAATATATACTAATACTAATAACATATCATTAAAACGGTACACATTAGGACTCTGGCAAGTTAGTATCTTTATATACTACTCTGCAGCCACAGTTATGCCACCTGTTACCGGCATCACCAAACCTTGTTATCAGATGGCACAACTGCTAGGGCCCCCGAAAGGCTCATTACTGTTTAACAGACCTACTGGCAACCTCAATCAGAAGCAACCGCCTACACCACCGCCACCACACGTGTTAGCTCTGGCTCAGGCCTGAGAAGACATGCTAATTGTTCATTAGATCGTTGGCATCCTTCAAAGACACCGGCCACTAATTGGCTGTCATTTATCCTGCAGAATTCTCCCCCAGAAGTGGTGGTGTGGAGCGAAGCCTGGTTCGAGGCTTGGCGCCATGGCGACAGCTGACAGTGGGAGGATGCGACATCCTTGACAAATGCGTCAGCCTGGCAATCTGCGTCATACTGATGTTGGGTCGCATCGAGTTGTGCCATTGCGTATTATTTCGCAATTGGGCTTCAGTGCGGCGGTGTGCTTAGCTTTCTCACCAAGGGTGTTGGAGGGCCTGGTCACACGTGAACCGCTTTTCCGGGTCCTTCTCCATTAGGGAGCTGATGAAGTCTTTAGCTGTGGAGAAGTGTTCCCAAAACAGCACAGGTGAAGACGAAGTAGCCACATATTATCTGGTGGATTTATAAGCAATGCAATGTTTATGGGTGATAGCCAGATGTTCATTTCTTAAATAACCTCCCCAGCTCATTGTTAAAGCGGTTGCAGGGGGAGGAGTAGAGAGCAATGCCAGTGGCCCGGCGCAGAGTTGGCTTTGTGGAACAAGTGCGTCACCATTCTGTGTTTCAAACCAAAATATTGTTGTAATGCTGGGCCCTCTTCTCCGTATGTGGATAAGTGAATTAACTGGATTTGACATAATGCCGTGTTTGTTAAGTCTTTGAAGTTGAGCTCAGAGTTGTTGTCAATACAAGTGCTTAAATTCAAACCCGCAAAATGCTGTCTTAGCTGAATTATTGTATATGCCTTAAAAGATCACTGCACACAGGAAACCATGGCTATTCATTCATTAAGCAGTTAGGCTGTAATAATGTACCTCAGATTCATTGGAGCGTCATATAAAACTACTAGCCTTATTCCTGGATGCCTTAAAGAAACGAGGAAACCCTTTGTACAGTATTGCCGAGGATGACATTTTTATAGTCCTCTACAATATGTTGCTTCTTAGCAGCAGATACAAGTGCTCTCCCTCCTTCACCAAGCATGCAGTCACAGGCATCAGCCATCATGACTGTTGAGGTTCACTACTGGCATCTCAAGATGGGAGTGCACACTACAAAAGACACCTCAATCCTGCACTGTTGTTCTGAGAACTGAATTTGCCAGAATTCACAAGATGAGCTTTCAATATACAGAAAATTGTGTCTTGCCTTCAAGGACAGTTAATACTAGCACTAGCACAAACAGGCGGCGTTTACCTTGAAACCAGAAGACATGCAACTTACCGGAGTCAGAGATGTCATCCCAGTATGGAGCATCAAACTCATAGTCTGCCTTGAGAATCTGCTCAAAGAGCTTAGAGTCATTCTCATCATAGAACGGAGGGTAGCCACACAGCCTGCAGGACGGGGTCAGAGGATTACACAACAGTGAGTGTGCAATCTTTCAACCGAGAGACGTCAGCCTATCTCAAACATAAAAGGATTTAGTGCAGCCCGATCTCCATCGCAACAGTTTGATCTTTCATTTTGCATGTAAAAGCAGTCAGTTCAGAGGGATTACAGCATCCACGTGGATACGAAGTGTGTGTGTGTGTGGAAGGGGAGGGGGGGGGGGGGGGGGGGGGGGGTAAAAAATTTTTAAATTTTTTTCAAAAACAA
>JAODUK010058658.1:0-18045 GCA_027564635.1 Typhlichthys eigenmanni
CATGGTTAAACCTGCCCGTCAACCACTTCCGGGAACTTTTGAGCGTCTACATGAACCACGTGATCATCGAACATTTCGAACGTCCGTTGGCGTAACTGTTTACTTCTATGGCTCTGGGCCATCCTAATGGAAATACAAAAAAGTTTGTGAAATTAAATCTATTAATTACAACAAAAATATGAATTTCAAATTAGTAACTTTTTCGCTACAGCAACAGGTGGCTCCGTGGCGCAATGGATAGCGCATTGGACTTCTAGGCATTCTCTAGCGAGGTGATTCAAAGGTTGTGGGTTCGAGTCCCACCGGAGTCGAATTTTTTTTTTTTTATTAAGTTGTTTCAAACATTATAACCACATTTTAATGCTCTTTGATTACATAGTTCTGAAATTTAGATAATGTAAGTTAAATAATTTTTATTTCAGATATCACTGAATACATCGTTGTTCTGCCCAGTAAACCGAAAACCAATCCATATATTTTACATTTATCATCGTTTGTTCTACCTGTCACATTTTGATATCTTGAATTGAATAAGTAAGCCTAGCTAATTTTTACACGTTTCTCTCATTTTGAAAGCCGTCGGATTTTCACAATAAGGCGTCAGAAATTATAGAATGTTTATATTGACAATTTATTATTATTATTATTATTACAATATATAACATTTGTATTGTCCTCTTAGGGTTCGACTGGTAACTGGTATCTCGGTCTCTGAGCATTATATCCTCCGCTGGGGAAGGAATAACGGAACTCTTGAGCTGTGACCGTTTCGACACGAGATGGAATAGTGTAACATCGGGTGTAACTAACAAGCTAGCACTAGCCTAAGATTTGTACGCTGTACCATGTACAGAGCAACCTAACGTGTACTGTACATATAATTGTATAGCGTTTTCGATCGTACTGGTGATACTTGGTGCATTTTATAAATATATTACTCCTGTCTTTAGCGTCTTCACGTTTATTTATTTTATTTTATTTGAACTGCTCGCTAGCCACCCAAGCTAGTCAGCCTATGGGTGTCAAAGTTAGCTGTGACTTCACCCGGTGTCTGGTTGCCTGATCTCACATTACGGACACGTCAAGGTAAACAGAAATCAGCTAGTCGAAGAGCTAACTTACTACCGGTACTGCACTATAGCGAACGTAAAATACTCCTATTTTTTGTACAAGGTACGGTACTCCAAGTAAAAACTACACTTTAAATTAACGAGGTGCTACAGTGCCGTACGGTATCCCCAATGTTAATATAATATGATACAGTAATGGGTACGCTCGTTTTAAACTAGAGGTCATTGTCTTTACACGTTTTTGGTTTTGTGATGTCAATACGAGAAGCATTGTTACAAACTCGTAATAACTTGGTATCCTAACACACCAGTCGTTAAGTGACTTTATCGTGGTAAGTTGTCTTTACGGTACGCAAGCTTCATGTAGCATAAAGTACACTATTGATTTTGCAAGTTGATTACAGTATGAAAAGTTGTCATTCATTTTAAATTGTATGATTTGCGACGAGCATACTAGACAGTTACGTTTTTGATGTTTATTTTTATTTTTTATATACTATTTTATTACCTTTGACGTAACATAAGTCTGTGTATGTCTGATTGAAACATCAGGTATTAGTGATGACGTGTGCAAGCTACTGATCTGATGATTCCTTCCCTCTGATTAACGTCACGCACTGAACGGTCAATATCGTTCACGGCCAATAATCAACATAATCACTCATAATCAAGGTTGTGATAGATAATGTATTAACTCTTCAGTATGTAGGTTATATACAGGTGCATCTCAATAAATTTGAATATTGTGGAACATTTTCATATAATAATTAAAATAACACAATTAACAAAGTGAAATAGTAAAAGTAATTTATTTGTTTGAATCTTCTTGATGATTACAGCCTACAGCTCATGAAAACCCTAATTTCTGTTTCTCAGAAATTTTTAATATTGTGAAATGGTGCAATATTATATTAAATGGTCTCTCAGTCCAGTTCAGTAGGCTTCACAATTGTGGGGAAGACTGCTGACTTGACAGTTGTGCAGAAGACAGTCTAGGACACCCTCCACAAAGACGGAAAGCCTCAAAAGATAATTGCTAAAGAAGCTGGCTGTTCAGAGTGCTGCATCCAAGCATATTCATAGAAAGTCAAGTGGAAGGAAAATTCAAAATTCAAAAATATTGGGGGAGCTTGGAGTGGACTGAGGCAGGAATCAGTGCATCAAGAGCCACCACACACATATCAAGGAAATAAGATACTCCTGAACCAGAGGCAACGTCACAAGTCTTACCTGGGCTAAGAAGAAAAATTATTGGGCTGTCGCTCAGTGGTCCAAAGTCTTCTTTTCAGATAAAAATAAAATTGGCATTTAATTTGGCAATCCAGGTTCCAGAGTCTGGAGCAAGAGTGGAGAGGCCAATCCAAGTTGCTTGAAGTCTAATGTGAAGTTTCCACAGTCGGTACTGATTTGGCGAGCCATGTCATCTTATGGTGTTGGTCCACTGTGTTTCATCAAGTCCAGAGTCAATTCAGCTGTCTACCAGGACATTTTAGAGCACTTCATGCTTCCTCCTGCTGACAAGCTTGATGGAGATGCTGACTTCATTTTCCAGCAGGACTTGGCATCTTCCCACACTGCCAAAGGAACCAATACCTGGTTCAATGACCATGGGATTACTGTGCTTGATTGACCAGGAAACTCACCTGACCTGAAACCCATAGAAACTTTATTTCTATGGGGTATTGTCAAGATGAAGATGAGAGACACAAGACACAAAAATGCAGACGAGTTGAAATCTGCTATCGAAGCAACCAGGGCTTCCATAACACCTAAGCAGTGCCACATGTTGATAGACTCCATGCCATGCCGCATATATGCAGTATTTAATGAAAAAGTAGCCTCAACCAAGTACTGAGTGCTTGTACACAATCAATTTTCAGAAGGCCAACATGTCTGTATTACAATTAATTTTTTTCACTGGTCTTATGTCATGTTCTAATTACTGAATTAGTTTTTTTTATAAGAAATAGGCCGTAATCAAGATTTAAACAAATAACATGCTTGAACTATTTCACTTTGTTTGTAATTAATCCACGATTTGAGTTTCACTTTGTCAATTAAATTATTGAAATTACTTAACTGTTCCACAATATTCAAATTTTTATTTATATATATATATATATATATATATATACTTATACAGTGAGGGGGAAAAACATTTAGATCCCCTCCTGATTTTGTAAGTTTGCCCACTGAAATTATTACTCTATAATTTTAATTGTAGGTTTATTTGAACAGTAAGATACAGAATAACAACAAAAAAATCCAGAAAAATGCATGTTGAAAATTGTATAACTTGATTTGCATCTTAATGAGTGAAAGAAGTAGTTGACCCCTCTACAAAACATTACTTTGCAAACTTTACAAAACCTTGTTGGCAAGCACAGAGGTCAGACAGTTCTTGTTTGCACACATCCCAGGATGGATGGATTTTTGTCCCACTTCTCTTTGCAGATCTTCTCCAAGTCATTAAGGTTTCGAGGCTGACGTTGTCAACTCGACCCTTCAGCTCCCTCCACAGAATTTCTATGGGATTAAGGTCTGGAGACTGGCTAGTCCACTCCAGAACCTTAATGTTCTTATTCTTCAGCCACTCCTTTGTTGCCTTGGCCATGTGTTTTGGGTCATTGTCATGCTGGAATACCCATCCACGACACATTTTCAATGCCCCAGCTGAAGGAAGGAGTTTCTCACCTAAGATTTGACGGCACATGGCCTGTCCATCGGCCCTTTGACGCGGGGAAGTTCTCCTGTCCCCTTAGCAGAAAAACATGTTTGATGGTGGGGATTGTGTTCTTGGTGTCATAGGCAGCATTCCTCCTCCTCCAAACATGGCGAGTTGAGCTGATGCCAAAGCTCGATTTTCTTCTCATCTGACCACAACACTTTCACACAGTTCTCTGAATCATTCAGATGTTCATTGGCAAACTTCAGACGGGCGTGTACATGTGCTTTCTTGAGCAGGATTTCAGTCCTTTACGTTGTAGTGTGTTTACCAATTGTTTTCTTAGTGACCATTGTCCCAGCTGCCTTGAGATCATTAACACGATCCTCAAATGTAGTTCTGGAGTGATTCCTCACCGTTCTCATGATCATTGCAACTCCACGAGGAGATCTTGCATGGAGCCACAGACCGAGGGAGATTGACACTTATTTTGTGTTTCCTCCATTTGCGAATAACCGCACAAACTGTTGTCACCTTCTCACCAAGCTGCTTGGCAACGGTCTTGTAGCCAATTCTAGTCTTGTGTACGTCTACAATCTTGTCCCTGACATCCTTGGACAGCTCTTTGGTCTTGGCCATTATGGAGAGTTTGGAATCTGATTTATCACATTTTTGATGTGTGGACTTTTTTGTTGTTATTCAAATAAACCTGCCATTAAAATGTTATGAGGATAATTTCTTTGTCAGTGGGCAAACGTACAAAATCAGCATGGGATCAAATACATTTTCCCTCACTGTATGTATGCAGGTCTGTTTAAGGTTGACCAGATCTAAAACTGATTTTAGGGGGCTGTGATGTCGGAGCCCAAGACCCCCACTCCAGTCCCAGCTGGGGACACATACAAAGGCTGGGTGTTCAAATGGACAAATTATATCAAGGGATATCAGCGGCGATGGTTTGTCCTAAGCAATGGCTTATTGTCTTACTATAGGTATGTATTTCTACATCAACACACCAGTAGAATTCAAAAAGCATGTTCACATTTAATGTTAGTCTTGAAATCAGTGCAACATATTGTTGTTGCCATTTTATAATACAGGATCCAGTCCTTATCAATCACAACCATGCTTATTTATTTGCTAAATATACTTTTCCATAAGCTTATTATAGGAGTCATGGGATTTGGAAACTATACCAGTGTCAAAACACAGCTTAATGTGGTAAAGTCATCTTTGAGTTTTTAGAGGCATATCAAAGGCGAGTGAGTTACATATTTAGACTGCTTTAGTTCCAGTTCAAGTTAGGGTGGCCTAATTCCATGTGTCTTTTTAACTGGCAGAACCCAGGCAGAAATGGGCCACACATGCAGGGGCACCATAAACCTGGCCACAGCAACTATTACTGTGGATGACGCCTGCAATTTTGTCATCTCCAACGGAGGGGCACAGACGTATCACTTGAAAGCAAGCTGTGAAGTGGAACGCCAGCGCTGGATCACTGCCCTGGAACTGGCCAAAGCTAAGGCTGCACGCATGCAGGCGGAGTCAGGTAAACGGTTGCCATAGTTATTTCTGTATTGTAAACCCCATTTGTTTGGTTCGATCAGAAATAAACAAGACTGTTCGACATATATCTTTCTGTCTGTGTCAAGTGGTTTTCACCACGGCCCCGTCCCATTACCAGACACAGGACCAGCAGCATGTCCTGTGACTATTAATTGCAATAAGATAAGTGAACTTGCACTCGGAAAAAGAGCGATTCTTTTGCCCCAACCTAAGTATATACTGAGAAGAATGACTGACCCTGCCTTTTAAGACAGACCTATCAGGAGAACATTTACATTCACTCAATGTACGCACATTGGGTGAGGTATGTCACAGTGTTTCCTCTAGGTTTTTTTTTTAAAGCAGTTCGGGAGAACGTGTATACCTGGGTGGTGAGCGCATGCTTATGAAGGTGGTCGGAGTGAATATCAATAGTTTATTTAAAATAAATTGTATTTAAAGACCTTGTGTATGAATGTTTTGCTTCTATATTGGAGAGGTATTGATGTTTCGGGGGACGGGGGGTACTCCCCCAGACATTTAACACTTAATTTCCTTCATTCTGGTGAATTTCAAAGCACCAATTTGTGCCGTTTCTGCATCAATGTATGGTAAAGGTATCTTTATATAGGCTAGAGGAAAACAAAATATAACTTAATAGAATGCAGTATGCCTAAATGCTCCTGTTGATCAACTTCTCAATTATTATCTGTGTTTCAGTAAGATTTCTATTCACGTTAAAAACGTAATGCATTTAACTTGAGCCTTTCCATGTCTTACATCGTTGGCAAATTAGGCTAGTTTACTGAGGTTTATTGAAGTTACTGGGCTATGTGATTCACCAAGGTAACACTGAAACTGGAAGGATGATTTGACCAATAGACCAACAGAGTAGCCCAGTAGTAGTCTACCAGCGCATACAGTTAAGAATTAACATAAACGCTGAACCACATGAAGAACAATAAACGCGCACAGAGAAGAGATGTAGCCCACACTCAACAGATGAAGTGAAAGCGTTATTAGCTTACTGAATCAAAGTCCAGTGGGTAGCTGGGGTGTGTTAGATTTATTGTTTCGCCAAAGTTTAGCCGAGGTAGAACACGCATGACAGAGCACCGCCCCTACAAATGACTACTTAATTAAATTTACCTTTTTTTCTAGTTCTCCTGTAATGTTGCTAATTTCTGCTCTGTTTGTCACTGCCTGGTAAAATGCTGTAGGCTACTCAATCATACTGGGCTGTGAAACGCATTGTCATATGGCTATTGAATAACATGTCAACTAGGTATGGCACAATCCAGTTTTTTCAATCCCGATACCAGCACTTTGGGTATCGGCCGATACCGAGTACCTATCCGATTCCAGTGTTTTAAGTTAAGTTGCAAAGTAAATGATGATGATCTCTATTTTAGGACTTTGCTGCATTTTACAAATCTGCTGCTGATAGTGTGGCCTGGGTAGGTTAGACATGGCTGAAGCTTGACAGTAGACTTGCACGTGTACATTTATTTAATTGGATTAGCCCCATGGATCGGTTAAAACTGTCCAATTGTCACCGTTACTGATCCAGCTATTTAAGTCAGTATCGGACGATTTCCGATCTCAGTATCGTATCGGTACCATCCCTAATATCAGTTACAAATCATTCATTGGATCTCACCCCGAGAGAGAGCGCAATCTAAGTTCTCACTCCTACGCCAGCCACGACGCAAAGGGAGCATCTATCGTCTTCGGAGAGGTATGCGAAACAGCTATGCACCACCTTTGTCCTGGCCAGTTAAAGCCTTAATATAGGCATACTAGTCTACTATAGTATTTATCATAGCCTATTTAATGAGAAGGTTGGGAAGTTTATTTATTTGTCAATTTTTATGACGTTTCAGATCAATCGGATGTTATGGTGTTCATCTTTTTTTTTAAATTAACCTGAACGTAATAAACCACTACATCTAGAGGGCTCTTTGGGCACAGGCTAAATTCTGTCACCATGATCAAATCACCTTTCTCTGTCATGCACGAGTATGGCTCTATGATACAATTCCCTCCGCCGATATAGATTGGCTTTACAAAATATAATAATTAGCCATCATTTATATAGCCTATATTTAACAATCCGATACGGGTTGATAGGCTATTTAATGGATATATGGATGCATTGGCATGCTTAAATGCCTGCCTGGTCTGAAAACAACTCAAAGGTAATTTTCCTAATAAATATGATGTATAGATAGTTATTTATTGCTTCATTTTAATGATGTTTCTTCTGCCTAATTCAGAGATAAGTGGTGTTTAGCCTTTAAAAAATGAGAACCTGAATAGCGGACCCCAATAATAACACCATGCTACCCTGCGCTATGCAGAACTGGCCAAACTGATGTTGTTTTATCTATCATGCAGGCTATAGGCTTACTCCCGCGGACTACACTGGTCTTACAAAATATAATATTTCGCCGTCATATATTTAAATTAATATCTACTCTTAAAATGCCTGTCAGAAGCAGGCTATATGGTCTAAAAACAACTCACAGATAATTATCCGCCACCTCCACTATGCGGCACCGCAAATAAGATGACTCGAAAACTTGCGTACACGAGTTGAGACCTGACGTGAGATTTGATCGTTGCCACCGCTCATGTCCAAATCGGTAAATGCCGACCTTTACGTGGAAATGATTGTACGCACAGATTTCTGTCGTACGCACGTTTCATAAATGAGGGCCAGTGTGTGTAGTAGTAGGTTAAGTGTAATTTTGCTGAGAGGGGCACAGCGTTGCGCACACACATTGCTGTCCAGGTGGGTTAAGCATGTGGCAGCATTTATTTACCTTGATTTTCATGCAGCTCTCTCACGTATAGTCTCTGGGATGCATCAATACAATATCCACGATGTCCACCAAGGAATGAAAACTGTCCTAATGCAAATGGGAGGTGTGTGTGTGGAGCCAGTTGACCCTAAGGCTTAGCACCGGTGTGTGTGTGTGTGTGTTGTTGTTGTTGTTGTTCCACAGATGACTCCGGGGACGACTTCCCTTTGTCGTCCCAAGCGGCTCCACTCGGTCAGGGTGGAGGCACGCAGCACTCGGAGGTCCAGTCCACTCTGCGGACGCTGGGCAGCAAGGTGCAGGATCTGAGCACCTGCAACGACCTGATCTCTAAGCACGGCTTCGCCCTCCAGAGGTCAGCCGCCCTAGACAGTTCAGTCAGCTATTGTGAGCACACACACGTCTTGTCACATTCAGCCAGCATCTCCTCGCGGTCTGCTAGCTGCCCCAATCTGTGTGCAACAATGCCCTAGCCTTCGCAACGACGTTCCAATGTGTTGGGCGGAGCTTCTGAGAGAGCACCCTATGGTATTGAAGGGAGAACTGTTTTTATTTTGATCAAGTTCAAATATCAACAACCTTTCTTTAGAGTGACTATAACTATAATGTGCAAAATGATGCTACTGATCTAGGGATGCACTGATGTACAGTATCATTGTTTGCAATCTGCCTATAGGTAACTAAGATGGCTTTTCCCCATGTTCATCTGTTGTGTTGAATACATTTTGCACTTGCTAAATTGAAGAAGATCCCATATGTGCAGGTGTGCCGTGCACACGCGTGGTTTGTTGTCAAATACCAGTGAAAGACAATGTATTTCAGCGACGTCAATATCGGCGAAACGGTTATTTTAAATATTGTGTCGTCATCAGCCCAGAATTTCAGTTCCTCGTGTGTGTGTGTGTGTGTGTGACCCTTTTGACTGCCCTAATCCATTGTGACATGAGCATGTTTACATAAGGCACACGGCCTCTCACACACGCAGTGAAGCGCTCAGTTGACGTGACACCAATTGGCTCTCTTTCAGGTCCCTGTCAGAGCTGGATAGCTTGCGTCTCACCGGAGAGGCGGGGGATAAGATCCGCCAGGTTACAGAGAGGGCCACGTTGTTCCGCATCACCTCCAACGCCATGATAAACGTAATGGGGGTCCCATTCTCTCCACCGCAAACACCTCCCGCTATCACGCCAACGCTATGCTAAGGTGTGCGCACGTCTGTCTCCCCCCATCCCCTACCTCCACCACCCAGGCTTGCCGGGATTTCCTGGCGCTGGCCCAGGCCCACAGCAAGCGATGGCAGAAGGCCTTGCAGGCAGAGCGCGACCAGCGTGTGAGACTGGAGGAGACCCTGGAGCAGCTGGCCAAGCAGCACAACAACTTGGAGAGGGCGTTCAGAGGGGCATCGCAGGCCAACGCCGCACCCAACAGCAAGGGTGAGCGCCCGGGCTCTGGCCTTCCAAGGCTTGGAGACCTCTGCTGGTGGAAGAGGGAGTTGCATTTACAGCAGGGATTTTACTCTTCCACCTTTAGTCTTGCTGATATTTAAAAAAAAATGTTTATTATTTTTTTGTTTTTTTTTTGTTGCATCTAATGGCTATATCAACATCACTGACAATACACAAAAATCATATTTAATTAGCAACTAAATACTGTATACTAACATCTAACGTATCATCAAGTATAAGTAATAAAAATGGACTGAAGCAAATAACAACTATATTAAATTATATTAAAAACACAATGTAACATTCATTAAAAACACTGCAGTCAAAGCAATGCTTGTTTAAACAAAACAATGGCAAATTAGGGTCACATCGTGCTTTAGCAGGGTTATTTCAATAATCATAATTAAAATAATAATAATTAAAATATTTTTATGTTTTATTTAGGTTCTGCTGGGCCGGGGAAGGGCGAAGCAAGTGACGACGATGAAAATGAGTTCTTCGACGCCATGGAGGAGGCTCCGGAATTCATCACCGTTCCTGCCGACCCACAGTTTCACAAGTTGGTTGACCTCCCCTTAACTCAACTGTAAAATGTCGGCATCAGGAGAACCACACACACACACACACACACACACACAGCTGCCATTTAATCATGGTTCCTTATTTCCTTATCGCCTATGCTCCTTATCTAAAGGTTTGTTTTCTCTCACGGTCATGTATTTGGTGTCATGACGTACTAGCTTACAGAATGTCCCTTTGTTTGCCATATGGTGGTTAGGGTGTCTATTGATATACTTTTGTATTTATCTTTCTTTTCAATATTGTTTGGCTTAACAGAAGGTCGAGCAGTAGTATCAGCGGATTCAACAGTGAAATGTGTTCCGACGATCAGTCGGTACGTGTAATGTCAGCCACAACTGACTGTCCGCTGAAATTTAACCCATTTGTTATTGTGAAATAGTACATACATTTCAGTTAGGCTTTGTCATTTCCCTCATTCTCAGCTTAATGAAGAGCCCTTGCCCAACCACCAGGAGGCCCAAGACCTGGTGCCCATGAAGAAAAGACGAACCCGGATCCCGGACAAGCCCAACTACTCACTCAACCTGTGGAGCATTATGAAGAACTGCATTGGCAAAGAGCTCTCCAAGATTCCCATGCCTGTCAGTGTTAACCACACACGCTGTACACGTGCTTATCACAGATCAACTCATTCTATTGTCCAGTAGATGTTCAGCATTCCAATTGTGGCATCTTTTCCTTTTTCAAAAGCTCCAAAATAGCATATAGGCTTCAAAGATGGCTGAATGTTGAATGGCGATAGGCGGGTGTTGACGCACTTATGGCGTATTTACTTCTGTTGAAAGGAATAATGCAGGGGAAGTGTCAGTCTTGCTTTTGTACAATCACAGTGTCAAGATAAACCAGGATAAATGCAGATAAACAAAGAGAGACTGTGCATAGCAGCCAAACAACAACAGCATAGCGCAGTGTTTCCATCCCATCGTCAAATCCAGCCCGTGATGTGAGAACTCAGCAACAGTGTAACCATACCCCCCCTCTCCCCCGTCTCCCTTCCACACACACACACAGGTGAACTTCAACGAGCCCATCTCCATGCTCCAGAGGCTGTCCGAGGACCTGGAGTACCACGAGCTGCTGGACCGGGCGGCAAAGTGCCACAGCCCCCTGGAGCAGCTTTGCTACGTGGCGGCCTTCTCCGTGTCCTCCTACTCCACCACGGTGCACCGCACAGGCAAGCCCTTCAACCCCCTGCTGGGGGAGACCTACGAGCTGGACCGCAGGAGAGAGAGCGGCTACCGCTCCCTCTGTGAGCAGGTGAGAGAGAGCGACCCTCAGAAGACAGGAGGGACTCGAGTGTTCTCAGGGAAAGAGGGCTATGGGTCACTGTTAAAGGTGGAGTCAGCGATGCTGTTGATCATTTGGAAGGGAAACTATTTTAAGATAAGTAGACATAAATATTAGTATCCCACAAATATTCTTCTTTTTTGAACCCGGCACACCAGAAATGTAAAGAATAGACTTTAAAGGTACGGTCGGCGATGCCTGAGAAATATTGTTAGGCCCCGATCACACAGAGACGCGTCACTATAGTCACGGCCGCTTCGAAAGGGATTTGATAAAGCCCCGATCACACAGATGAACTGCCTGGGCAAAAGAGGCTGGCTGGCTGGCTGGGCCAAGTGCATTGACGAGCAGCGTGACTCCTCACCTACGTGGACCCTATGCCATAGGCACCTACCCTACGGCATACCTTACTCGACGCCTGTTTCCCTATGGTATTTCCTTGATGTCGGCAGTGAAAAGCAGTATTTTATAAATACTATTGTGTGTGCATATTGTCTCCTATGATAAATGTTGGTGTAACCTTTCAAAACAGTTTACACTCTATTAGTAGCCAAGACAGGGGTTTCTCTGTGATTTCCTTGTTGGGCAAGCAGCAAAAAGTCTTTTAAAATACAATTTTGTGTCAGCACAGATTGTTTTATATGGTATATATTGATGGAACTTAAAAATTCGCAGGAGAGAAATATTTGTATATGTTTATTTCAAAACACTCAATTTGTGTTCTAATTCTGGGGCACAATAAGACAAGGCATTTTCGCATTTTGGGGGACCACCACTACTTAATTCAATCAGATGTGCTTTGCGGGAGAAAATCTAGTTCTTAATCATGATCACAAGGTGGTTCCACAAGCTCTCTGAACATAGCATGACAACAGCATAGTTCAAACCGAGACATAAACATGTTGAACAATAACCCTTCACTGTCCCCAATTTTCCCAAGGTGAGTCACCATCCTCCTGCAGCAGCACACCATGTGATTTCTGATAGAGGCTGGACCTTAAGACAAGAAATAACCGTTGCCAGCAAGTTTCGGGGGAAGTACCTATCAATTATGCCCCTAGGTATGATATTAAATATGTAATGTAGAAGAGCCAAAGGGTGTGGTGCGAGTATCTCCACTCACATGAGGCGTGAACACATGGGAACACAGTGATTTTCACATTCCTTAGATGTTGTTTTAACAATTAGTCTGTCAAAAGTGAATGTAATGTACGTCACACGGTTCCTGGTAAACAGCCTTTGATCCAGACGGGAATGTGGTCTCGTTAGACCAGTGAGTGATGAGCTTGCGTTCTTTCACCCTGACAGGCACAATTCATGCCGTCTTTGAGAAGGGCAATAATCACTACACTTGGAAAAAAGTGACTACCACTGTCCATAACATCATCGTTGGCAAACTGTGGATTGATCAGGTGAGGCCTAGTAACCTGAAAAATGAAGTACACGATTATACTGTGAGGCTATTTAAGTTTCACTAGTTGACTGTCAAACTACAATATTAATTGCAGTACTGTTTTGCTGACATTGTGATATGTTATTTTAGTCGCATTAACATACAATTGAGACAACATATATTTACATTTAGTTGTGTTTTAACTATTCATGTTTATTAATGATCACTGTCTGTTAGGGCTTCTCGATTATGGAAAAAGTAATAATCATTATTGTTTTGGGTAATATTGAAATCATGAATATTTAATATGATTACTCATTGACTTTGGAAAGATGTTGAATTTATTGCATCTAAACAGTGAAACAAATGAACAGTGAAAACTACGGATGGCACGATCCAGTTTTTTCCAGTCCCGATATCGATACACATACCGGCACTTTGGGTATCGACCAATACCGAGTACCTATCCGATTCCAGGGTTACATTAAGTTTTAAGTTAAGTTGCAAAGTAAATGACAGCCAATATCTATTTTAGGATTTAGATGCATTTTAGTAACCTGCTGCTGATAGTGTGGCCTGGGTAGGTTAGACATGGCTGATGCTTGGCAGTAGACCTACGCGTGTAAATGTCTTTAATTGGATCAACCCAATGGATCGGTTACAACTGTCCAATTGTCACCGATACCAATTCAGCTATATAAGTCAGTATCGGACCGATTTTGGATCTCCGTATCGTATCGGTGCCATGCCTAGTGAAAACAAATGTCTCTTAATAATTTTCATGTTGATATTTCACTTTTGCCCTGTAATGGGCGAAAGTGAGCCTCCCATTCAGAACACGACAAAATAATAGTTTACTTGCAAAACTGAATGTGCAAAATAATTGTTTTCCTCGAATATATTGTTTTTGTAATTGTTAGGTGCCAAAATTGAAATCAGGATTAAAATGTGATTAATTGCACAGCCCTACTGTCAGTATTCCATGATAAATATAAATGTAGACTATTCCTTCGCCACAGCCCAACAATTACGCTTAATGGATGATAGGATGGTGGTGGTACTGTAACAGGTCTATGTATGCTTTAACGTTTCCTCATTGTGGCTGGCCAACACAAGCAACCAATTCTTGATAATTTCTCTGCTTCCCCAGTCAGGAGAAATAGACGTGGTGAACCACACAACCGGCGACCGCTGCCATCTCAAATTTGCTCCCTACAGCTACTTCTCCAGAGATGTGGCCAGGAAGGTGAGTTGGCAAGATGGCTTCCTTTTCTACTTCCCCTCATCGTGACTCACTTAGTCAACTTCTGTTTTTCCTTGTTTCGTGTGTTGGTATTTGTTTGTTTATTTATTTGAACGAGGCCTCCGGCTGAGCAAGCACCTTTCTGCCCCGCTGTGACCTCTGGCTCGACCTTTCCCCCCGCACGCCTTAGGTGACAGGTGTGGTGACGGACAAGGACGGCAAAGCCCACTACGTACTGTCGGGCACGTGGGACGAGAAGATGGAGTTCTCCAGGGTGATGCAGAGCAGCCGTGGCGCGGAGAGCGGAGCCGACGGCAGGCAGAAGACCGTCTACCAGACCCTCAAAGCCCGGGAGATGTGGAGGAAGAACCCTCTACCGTAAGTGCCCAGCGGGTGCCTGTGCATACGTGCCTTGCTTTTCTTGTTTCCCTGCGCTGGATGAATTTCCCCTGCAGTGATTAACAGCTGAACAGAGCACTGTTTGATGTGGGGGTTGTTGCCAATTACTTCTATTGTCATTTTAATAATTATTTTATTAATTTTACAGACAGAATAAAAAGTTTTTTTATTATTTCACTTTTTTTTACAGAACATAAGTAAATTGGATGTAGGAAATGTATCCAAAGATTTATTTTCTTTAATATTTATTTATTTCCGTCTGGATTGTAAAAAAAAAAAAAACAATTTCATCTTAGAAAAAAATTACACGGGGACTCTACATAATGTCAACATCAATAAACATATCCTTATACATTTGATTGCACTCCTTTCGCACTGCCATAAAATGTGTTAGATGGGATTGCCCAAATCTTCTAATGACAGAAATTGTGCTTTGTTGGCCACACCCCATTTGTTTGACATCACTGGAAAGCCCTTCATTTATTCTTTACAGAAAATAAGCACTCAAATAGGCAGCATTCCTTGTGTTTGAAATAGAGGCCTTAGGCCCCGTGTTAATTTTTTCTCATCTGAAAACTGAGCGCTTTTGGAAGCACAGGGTTTTGAGCTAAGACTCTTTTGTTGCTATGATACAGAATCTCTGTGGGAATTAATATGTTGCAAATAGACAGGCTGGTTTGTGTTATGAACAAATTATTTCATTTGTTATGGGGCGCCCCGTTATGATAAAATACACTTGGTATCAGGCTGCGCTGCTGCTGTTTTTAGAACTGGAAAAATGCGGTGCTCCCATTGAAATAAATACAAAAATAATGCTTGCGTGAGAAAAAAACGCTATGTGGACACGGGACTTTAGAGTCATGTCCCCCACAAGGGACAAATATAAATTGCTTGGTCTCTGGAGGAAAAAAACGTCGGTTGCCAGTGTCTGGCTGGAATTCCATGTTTTTTCCCCCCTTTATGGTTACTGTAACACTCCCAGTGGATATGTCCAGGGCTGAATACATTTTTTGTATAGGGTTGGGGGATAGAAATATAAAAAGTAAGGCTACTTAATTAACAATCGAATGACCCACCCTTTCCAAAAACATCTTAGGAGTTACTTTACAGGTTTATCCTTTAATGAAGTGGCAAACATCAAAACAACACATTTTTTTGTTTTTTTCTTTTTGGGCATAATAGCCAAATACAGTAGTGCGTCTAACTAAATATTTTACAATACATTTATTGTGAATCGTGATCTAATAAATAAGAACTAAATCCTTAGCTGCCATGTGAATTATGAGCTGGGCTAGGCGCAAATAATAATTTTGCCTATTGACACCTGGGTTTAAATAGCTTCTGCATAAAATGTTGTTTTTGTTTTCAGTAGTACTTTTTTTATCTCTAAAGCACACACCTAGCTAGTGTGTCCAGCATGTGGGCTAATGCATCCAAATAGTTAAGGTGCATTCTTCAACTGAACATCACCGCAAAGGGGCGTTGGCCTTTAGGTAGGTGGATGCAAAAGTGACAGCAGATCTCCAGGAGTCTTTTTCTTTTTATATTGCTGCAGTAGGTGGCACCACAGCTTGCTCAGAAGGCTCTTCATCGCTGACTCATTGGCACCGCATAGTTTGTCTGCTCAATGATATGATTCACCCTTATGTCTGGGGCCCAGCAAGCAGGTCTTTGCCAAAGGTTTTTGTAAGGCAGCTGGTTTGTACTCCTGGAGAACACTGCGTGTCTTTGCTTCATGTTTGACATCTGATGGACCTGAATTGCTTTGTGAAAATGTACACTAATTTAAAACATGATGACCAACACACTTAACACTAAGTTGGGACAGTTGTTTACCACTGTATAACATATTTATTTTACTTACACTTAAATGTTTAGATACTGAAGTTTAGCAAGTAGAATTGCCTCCCTTCCCGCTGTTCCATTATTTAGGTCTTATAGCGCACAACTGTACATGCAGGGCCTTCGTTGCCATATTTTCTGTTTCATGATGCACCACACTTTCTCAATTCAGCAGGTCAGGATTGCAGCGGACAAGCAAATCTAGCACCTATAGCTTATGCAGTCAATGCTATTTGCATTGTCCTACTGGAAAATGCAGGCATCTACCTGGAAAAGACCACATCTGGACAGCAGCACAAGTTGCTCCAAAATATATATACAGTATATACTCTTTCTGCGTTAGTGGTGCATTCACAGATGTGAATGTTACCCATGCCATCGAAATTGACTGTAAAACAACGTGAACATAGAGGTTGTGGATGTTCATTGTCATCTCCTGCAGTTGGCTCAATATCGTTGGCTCTGTCATAATATGAAAGTGCACTGTTTCAATGGAATAATGTGTATGATTAATTAAAAAATAGCTATTATAAGCCAATATAAAGTAATGTAATAGTTTTCTTCAATTTCATTTTCAGCTGTAAGCTAAAATGTAAACTATTACATCTATTACAATATGTATTTTAGTGACGCTGTCAGGTGAACGGCTATATTTGATCCAAATATATTTGTGCTAGTTGAACGGCATAAATAATTGTCACAGTGCCAGAGAGTGCCAGGCGTATTTTATTTATTAATCATGGTTGTATACACAGTTACTCTATTAATCATAGGTGTGTTGTGCCAGTCAGGCATGCTTGCATCTTGGTGGATTGCTAAGTAGTACGAGAGAACGCTTTACTGCAGAGGAAAGTATCTGCTCGTGCACAAAGTAAAACATGCGAGCAGATAATCTATGGCAACAGTAGGATTCCACCAAATAATTAGAATTGGTCAAATATAGATCAAACCGGCCAGTAAAATCGTCCGATTTTCAGCTTGACCACCGCATTCGGTAAAATATGACCGTACGATCGTATAGGCTTATATCTGCACAGATGCATGTGCCGTATGCATACGCCGCAAAGACACTCATGTTCACTTGTCCTTTCTTTTAATCTAGAAACTGTAGCTAGCTGTCATAGTAGCCCACCGACACATGACATGTATATGCGCCCTGTGGAAATTAGAAACAAGACATTCACATTTTGGCCGTCAATATATTTAAAATGAAACACAGAGAGCAAACATGTTTACATACTATTGTTCAACTCACTGAACAGAGTAAGTTACATGGCTTCTAATCCGTTCTGTTAACCGGACACTGCCTTGTAAAGATAGCGCTGGCTGCAAACGATTTACTATGATGAACGGTGAATGCTGAGAGCTAAAGGACCATAAACTACCTGAGGGCAGCTGGAAATTTGGACATGTTTAAAGCTAAATTAAAGACCTACCTATTTAACCAGGTTTTTAACTGAACTGTATGGACTGTACTAATTGTATTTTATTTATTAGTTTATTTATTTTAAACTTCATATATTTTTACTATTAACATTTTAAATGTGCATTTATTTATTTATTAATGTATTTTAATTTTTTTTTTTTTTTGTATTTTTTATTTATTTTTTTAATATACAGTGCTCTGCTTATAGTGTTTCCTCACAGCAGATTTGAGTGTTATGCTATGTGGGGGGTGTGGGGGGGTTGGGTTTGAGTATCTGGGATTTCGTCTTGACCATCCTTTAGAGTTGGGGCTTGGGATCTTGGGCT
>JAODUK010058668.1:0-7500 GCA_027564635.1 Typhlichthys eigenmanni
TGTAAACATTGCGGTTTGCGGTACCGGCGGTTTCTTTCCACGGCCTGCGGTTGGGTTAGCAACACCGCGGTATTCCATTTTTGCGGTTATCGCGACAGCCCTAGCCGGCGATGGACCTCTGCCTTCTGGTGCGAAATTCATGTCTCCGTGCGGAATGTGATGTGTGACACACACGAAACTTTGTTTACAGTTTTTTTTTTTTTTTTTTTGGTTTGTATGAGCCAAACATTTTGCAATTTTTACAAGAGCGGGAGTTGTTTTGCCACAGGTATAGAGGCAGTTTGAGAAATGCAGGCAGACATGCACTTTCAAAAAGTACTTGGCAGATGGCGATTGTGAGGCTTGAAAGGCTTGACCGTGATCTGACAGTGATTAGTTATCACACCTAAACTATCCCTGCGTTCAGGATGGAACGTTTGCTACAACTTCAATAAACGTGAATGGCAGGGGACTGAACAGCAGGTTACAAAACAGGAAGGACTTGGGCTGTGCATGGGTGGTCCATGTGGGTTGAACAAGTCAACGGTATCTTCCTCAACAACATCAGGCATTTTTCTCTTCTGGGCAAAATATTTTAACAAACTCATCTGTAAATGCAACCAAACGTAAATCATATTTTGCCGACTAGGTAGGCTACGGTAACTTTACAGCAGGTACGGTAGCCTGTTATTATAGGCCACGATTCATTTTGCTAACGTTAGCTGGAACATCATTTCACAATATATAATTAATAAAAAGTTGTTTCCAATATGCTTATTTAGACTTTGAAATACCGAACTTTAAATGAAATCTAGTTTTATCTAATCCAGTTAAATCTTCTTTATTATTATTCTCCGGTAACGTGCTAAAATGTTATGACTGAGTGATTGGTACGCCGATCCATCCTCAAGCTAGTAAGATGCATGACGCAATGCACTCTAACACTAGAACCACCACGGGGTCAATTATACCCGTGGAGGTTTTTCCAATTGTATCTAAGTGTTTTAATAATATATTGTTAGGGATAAGTCCCCCGGTCTTTGACTTTTCCTAAAATGGTGTTCTGTTGCACTCCATATGGTTACAAATAGTCAAAATAAAACAAGATTAAAAACACAGGCATTCATACCTATAACCACCACACCGGGTCAAATTTATCCATTATCAAAATGCATTTATTTTCCCCAGGTTTCTTATTTTTGGGCAGCTGCCTTTTACACATTATATGTTGCTAGGCGACGGTACACAAGTCTGTGATTGAAATCTACATTCATAACAGTAGATGCTCACAGGGTCAGCTGGCCACAGACTATACACAATGTGTAACATTTGAAGAGACAGATTTAAAGCCTCTCTGATGTTGCAGTCAGCAAGTGTACATTGGCTGAAGCACGCACAGCGTGTAGCGTAGGCTACGGAGCATCCGTGGATGTGACACTTGTCACGAGTTGAATACGCTTTCATGTGAGGGTTGTATACTGGGGAAATAACAGTGAGAGATGGAAAGTTTCTGATTCGAGCAATGGTTCAATACATTTCTCATCTCAACGCTGTCGAGTAACCGATTTTGGGAGACCCTGCATTTCCTTTCTACTTATGATAAGGAGGAGACGATGTGCGATGCGGGTACACCACGGACACATTTGCGATCATGACTGAAGTGTGGTGGAGATTCAAACAAAACAGCATTTTATGCCACACAACTGGCGTGGATGAACAGCTGTTCTCAACTACAGCGAAGAGCCGCAAGCATTAGCTTAAGTTAGCAGACATGCCTAACAAGTGGGATCTTTAATCTTGGGATGCTTTCATGAATAGCCTATATTTGCATGTTCATAAAGACGCCCCTTTAGGCCATAATGATAAAACTCGAGCACCAAAACACACAATTAAACAAACTAATTTAAGAAGACAATCTAATCTAATGACAGAGTACATTTTGGAACTAGAAACACAGTATCTAGGCGCACGGGTAAACTCTACCCGTTGGTGGTTTTAGGTATAGAGATTCATGGCGGTTCTAGTGTTGTTAAAGTGGTGAGAGAGAGAGAGAAAAAGAGAGAGAGATCAAGTGAAGAGAGAGACCGAAGACATTTCAGTCGTGCGCCGCGGATATACATATCGGACAGCTTCACACAGTCGTCATGGCGACTTCAAGACATGTTAAAAAATGCTGATACAGTGGCGGAATTAAAGGAGCGGCGGGCCACGGCCAACGTGATGTATATAGCGGAAACCCCGTAGGTCATACCTTTTCAGTAGTGGAGGGGGGAAAGGTTGTTGCACCTGGGTGGTGCTCCTGTAACCTGTCTCCACACAACAACTGCTCTCAGATACATTTTCTAAAATGAGATTCTAGTCTGGAAACCCTGTTTTCATAGCCACCCTGCTGGTGGACCAATCACGGTGCGTTGGTGAGGTGACATCAAGCATGTTTTTAAATGGTGGTGGTTGAGCTAGATGAGATGATTATAAACAGTTTGAGCAATATCTACTTGTTAAACGCTGTCCAATAGTAATCATAGGTCTGCACCCAGGAGACAACTGTTGTTAACACTTCCCAATAGAGAGTTGCCAGACCTTCACAAAGTTCATTTTAAGTCTGGATACACCAGGCTAGTGCTTGTGTGCCTACTCCGGCATTCTGAGTTCATATCAATAGGTAGGCCTTTTTTTTTTTTTAAACATGAAATAAAATGACACGACTTTAAATGCTATAATAGCATTTATTCATGTATAGCCTAATGCCTCTTTGACCCACTAATACTCACAGAGGGCACTGTAAACAGCCTACTCCTATAGATTAAGTTGAAGTTTGCAGCCTGGGTGAGAGCACTTTTTGTCTCCCTTTATGTTTATTATTGAAACTCTCCCAGGGAAACTCTCCCAGTAGCACGGCGCCAGGTTAGATAATCGTCTGAAGTCTCAAATGTTTGACCGCACAACCATGAAGATTAAAATATTTTATCCACCAGTACTAAGGCATTTAAATCCCTTCAAAATTTCAAGGTATAATAAACGTAAGCCCCTCACTGAGTTTGTTTATGTTACAGCTAGCATACTTAGGTCATGTTAGCTAACAATATTATTCTAAATTAATAACTTTAGTTGATTATTGTAATGACGTGATTACAAGCGCAGACAGACGAGAACACTAAACGTGAGCAAAACAAATGTGCACGGAGACACGATTGGTAATAAACAGCATATCTATAGACGTTAAACAATGTGTCCCTCGGAAATCCATATTACCCACACAACAGGTGAGGTGAATACCGGTAGTTAACTGTCCGGTGTACAACTGGAGAGCGTTCAATGTAGTGATGGCTGCCAGCCTGAAAGCCGGAGTTTAGTAATCCAAAGTAGAACTGAACGTTGAGAAGGAGCACCACCCGTACGGCGATACAAACGTTACAGCCAAGAGGAGAGAGCTGACAACCGCTCATTTGAATAGTGTAAGCGGACAGCTCCGCAGATTTGAGACTTCATGAAGCAACAGCGCGGCGGCAATAATAATATAACAAACATATTTGCAAGTCACAGTGGTGCGCCTAGTTACAAAATTGATGTAGACTAGACTGACTTCGAACAAGCGTGGATAATATATTACAAATGGACAGCAGATGCCAGCTGCCTACCTATCGTTAAAATTAGATATAGTTGTTAGCTTTTGTACGATTAATTAATGAAAGAGTTAAATGTGTAATAAAACATGTTATCCTTATTTCACCAAGATCTTACAGTCAAGGTGAAAAATGAATGCCCACGCCACTATTAATCCATATAGAAAGCACACACGTAAGACACAAACGTGGCATATGTACGTGATTATCGGCAGGCGTAAGTTTTAGTGCTGTACCAAACTATAATGTTTTTGTTCAACAGATACTTCTTTATTTTAATTATTGAAATTACCCAACTTTTATTATAACATTTTTTTTTTATATTGCTACAACGTGGGGGATGAACCTTCTATATCTGAAGCTTTGCGTCATACACTTAATCCATTACGCCACCTGATCATTGAGTTTTGGGGACTGAATGCTTGAAGGCCTGAAATGAGGTCTTCTGCCCACAGTTAGTGTGCAGGGGGACACCTACTGGTGAAATGTTTGTTTATTTATATTCATCTAGTTGTTGTTTAACATTAAATCTGCGAGAGCTTGTCAAAGAGGATTTAAGTGCATTATACATTAGCAAACAAACAAGCAACATCTGAGCTATTGTACAAATGTGTGAGGTACATAACTGCAGCTATTTCTGTGTTTGATACAGTTTAACAATTTCTCCAGTATAAACAAGAATAAATGGCAAAAACAAGACAAGTCAGACTACTTCTGCATTGGAGGACTGTTCGCTATCTGCTTATCTATACAGAGTATAAAGCGTTTTAGCAAGAGCAGAACAGGAGGTGCTAGCTTAGCTTCATTGTTAGCCAATGGTTTTTCAAAAACGTGTTGAAATGTGTAAATATCTCTAAATAATAACACATTTTATTTTAGACGCCTTTTTAAGCACTCAAGGAAATCTTACATTTCAAATAAATGTATAGAATGTATATTTGTGAAAAGTAATTGCAACCTGATACAAAACATGCTAAGTAATTTGGTGTTTGTAAGTTGGCGTATGAAGCTGTAGTTAGGTGACCAGAAGTTGAATAATAATAATAATTTAGAGTAAGAAGAACATCTGGTGTGAATATATGTGGTGTTGCATGCTAACTAAACAAACAAAAGTATGGCCTACTCAGCCAGCCAATAAGGGGAAAACCAGGCAGAGCGGCACAATTTATTAATTCATCAGCGTTTTATTTTTGCTGCCGTTACAATGTAAACTAACCAGCAAAAGCTATTGATAATGTATGTTTTGACGTGCATAGTTAGGCTAGTTTGGCAGCATTTTCCCATTATAGATCTATTGAAGTCAGGCACAGATCCTTGACAATTAATTAATAGATTGTATAGGCCTATGCCTATACACACACACACACACGGCCACCGATCTTTTCATAGTAGTAATTGTTGTGAAAGGTTAACGTGTAGGCTAAATAATAACTACAAATAAAATGTTGAATGACAACCTATATAAAATAACGTTTACCGAATTAAATTATACAAGTAAAACCACACGAATCACTGGAAATTAGTCAAAGACGTACAATAACAGCGCTAGCTAGAAATCCAAACACGGTAGAAATCCAGCTATGAGGGTAGGACACAATTACGAGCTTGTCTCAAGAATGACAAAATGAATGACACATTGATGTACGCATGCGCAGTATGTCGAAGTAGGACAACCTGACGGGGGGGATAGAATGTCACAACACCTACTGTAAACCTGATGCTGCCTAAAGCTGACTGTAATTGTTAATAATTTAAAACAAATGTCACAACACCTACAGTAAACCTGATGCTGACTGTATAAATGTCAGAAAACTCTTATTGCCGAGTCTAATGAGCGGGCTCACCAGAAGAGCCGGAATGCCCATAACTAGTAACAACAATGAAAGCTTATGTGTAACTAAGTGCTTTTCTATTCTTCGTCTCGTTTAACGATTGAATTTATATTGACCAATGGCGAACATCAATGGACTTGCGGTCTATCATATTGGTGTTATGCAGTTATGGCGCCGCAGCAAGATGGCGGCACACACAAATCGATCGCCGTCGAACTTCCTTTGCAGCGTTACATTCTTATCACTACAATGATCAATGATCTAACCTGCTCTGTGTAGGTGGACGTGAGGCTTCAGAGCAATATCCAGCAGTCTGTAGCGGTTCATGTCTTCTTTGTGCTCCCTTATCACTCTCTCTACTCCAACAAAGACCTGGTCAGCAGCCGCTGCCAGTCTCTCTTTGACGAACACTGTGACCTCTTCTACTCCACATGGCTTCTGGGATTGGTCCAGAACAACTAAGATCTCATCTCCAGCTGCAACAAGCTGCTCGTTTACTGAGCATCTCAAATCTTTTAGTTTATACATTTCCACTATATCTGTAAATGAAACTCCCTTTGGTCAGATACCGCTAGCATGGATGTAGCACGATGCAGGAAAAGAGCCGCGCTTTCGGAATACAATGACGCTATGCGTTGACGTCATCTTCTTCTTCTTAGCAGTGTTCAACGGCGGTTGGCCTGATTCCTGCATTACCGCCACCTTCTGCTCCGGAGTGTGGAACAGACTGTCTATCTATCTATCTATCTATCTATCTATCTATCTATCTATCTATCTATCTATCTATCTATCTATATACACACACACACACATGCATATATACATACATACATACATACATACATACATACATACATACATACATACATACATACATACATACATACATACACATAATGTAATGCACCACTAGTATGTGTTGTATGGTAGTGTGAATCCGTATTACTATGGAGAATAGGTTAATATGCAGCATGCACTTAGGGGTTAAAATATGTGCCGGAATTACCATTAGGGCAACTGGTGTCGGAGAATGAGGATTAACTTCACTGCACAGACCTACAATAAATACTACCACTGTCACCAGTAGGCCTACAATAAATACTTAAAATACTACCACTGTCACCAGTAGGCCTACATTAAATACTACCACTGTCACAAGTAGACCTACATTAAATACTACCAAAGTGACCTACAATAAATAATACCACTTTCACACTCATAGTAACTCATCATAAAAATAATTTGCACATGCCACTACCAAAGCGACTAACCAGACTCGTATTTCACTGGTTGTTAATGGTTGTTACTGGTTGTTACTGGGTGTTACTGGTGCAATAAAGGGAAAAATACAGATGACTGTACATGAGAGGTGCATGTTCTGCGTCTGTTATGTTTATTTCAGACCTAGCCTAGACACATGTCTTCATTAAATTCCTGATTTGAACCATGTTGGGGGACCTGATGGATAATCAAGAAACATCCTCCTCACATATTTGAGGGTCGATCAGACCTCTTTTGTTCTCACCGTGACTCATGGTTTTGTTGGTGCATAATAACTTGTGTTTAGCAGCGTGAGCAGGAAGAAAGAAACTCATTCAAAGCTGTTGGCAGAAGCAGGTCTGAGAGTATACTTCACTGACGTAATGCAGATGTGACTGTGTGTGTGTGTGTGTGTGTGTGTGTGTGTGTGTGTGTGTGCGCGTGTGTGTGAGTGAGAACGTTTAGCAGCAAACCACAGCTGCTCTGTGAGACTTGATCTGGACACAGATCATCTGGACTGGGCTAGAACTTGGACTAATGTTTAATTGGCACTTGACAAGCCTTCACTTTCAGTATAAGATATATATACTGTACATCAAAATAACTAACATGGGTTTGGTTCTGTTTCCCTCTCTTAAAAACATTAATGTGGAGATGATCAATGGCCTGAAGGGGGCGATCCTCCATCAGCACCATCTACATACAGGTCATACACTAGTTATGTGTTATTACTACTATATGTCACGATCCGCGGCCGATCAGCACCGACCAAAGCCATTGCCACGTCATCGGCCACCTGATGCTAA
>JAODUK010058668.1:12500-18044 GCA_027564635.1 Typhlichthys eigenmanni
GTCATCATTAAACCATCATACCAACAATATCCTGGGTCCTCATTACCACCTCCGGACGTGACACACTAATCATGGACCCCCTGAAATAGCCCTGGCCACCCCATAGTAAACCACTGCCTCCATTACCATTAACAAAGGCTGAAATTAGCAAACTAATGTAAACTGAGAGGGTTAAGAGCTTCTAGGCTGCAACCTGGGTCATATGGTTAGCTAGAAGCCTAGACCATTATGTAATATATGCTACTAAAACAAACCCATTAAACATAAAATGAACTGAACTGATAATTAATGCTAAAATATCTTAATGTTTTTCACATTGAGCTTCTTCTGGTCTAACTTTGTGCTCATTGGATAACATTTCTAAATCTCAGTGTTCTGATCTCAGCAAGTCTGGTAATATTAGTAGGCACCAGAATCTGCACAAAGTAAATATCTCACAGTAATTCTTAGTATTTTGATTATACAAAATACAAAACCTTGAAATATATATTTTAAATACTTATCATCACATGCAGCACATATTTCCAGTTGAAATGGGGAGGTGTGTCACCTCAGGTCCAAATATAATAATGTAATAATTATGTGTGATGGTATTGACTGATAGATCTAGTTTTCACATGAATCAGTCCTTCACTGCTCCCTCTAATGACCACAGCACATTTCTATACCAGTCATATAGTGAGCTGAGATGGAGCAACACCGTCAGGCTGCTTGGGTTTTTTCTGATAGAGACCTCTGATGGTTAAGGAGAAGACGTCTGATAGCTCATTGGTTAAGGAGGAGACATCTAACACCAGCTTTCTTCTTAAGGAGACGTACGATGGATGGTTCCACAGGAGGACACCAACAATGACACCAGCAAGAGCAAGAACAAGACAAGCACCAACAAGAACAACTTGACCAGCTGCACCACCAGGACCATCTTGGCCAGCTGCACCACCAGGACCATCTTGACCAGCTGCACCACCAAGACCAACTTGACCAGCTGCACAACCTGGAGAACAGACAGACAGGTCACTTCCTGTTGAGGTCACATGACATGTTCGCCTCTCTGCTACAACTCATGACTAATATTGACCATTATGTTTATAGAACACAGTTTAATATAACCTAATGTAGTTGCTGACAATATTTCAGTTGTATAGAATGTGGCATGTCTACAACCACTGTGTTTCTATCCTGATAAACACATTTCAGATGTTATTTTACTGGACAGCAGGGGTCAGAACTCAATAGTCCTGGTATCTAATGTAGGCCTATTTAGTCTATTCTTTATCATTGAGTAATGTTTTATACTATATATATATATAATGGCGGCCTATTTAATGAAGGCTATTATTAACAACATTGTTGGGGGGCTTTTACTGTTCTAATATAATGACGTAATTACAAATAGGCTACATATTTGAACTTTGAACACCCAGCAACAAATCTATGACTTCTTCTTCTTTGCTGAATCTCTCCCTGCCGAGGAGCTTCCACTGGGGCTGACTGGGATTATTTGCCCTGTACAGTGTGAGCAGTCAGGTCTGGCTTGATGGTCGGTCCGTACAGTGTGAGCACCTAAATCTGGCTGCCATCATTGTCCTCGCACAGTGTATCCCAGTTAAATATCTTGCTAGCTAAGGTCATTAAAATAACAATGTGTACCGTATGTGTGTACGGTACAGTAGCCTAGCGGATAGCAATAAACATAAGATATGAAATAACATTATCTAATATAATTATAGGAGCTATACCAGTAGCCTACTTGTCACCCAATGGACTCTAACAAAGGACTCACAAATTAGAAATAGAAAATCTACCAATAGGCCTATCTGAAGACAACATTGATTTTATATCTGGTTTCAATAGAGAAAACAAAATGATACATTCAGACAACTGTCTGCAGACTGATGCCCATATAGAGAAGGTTAGTCTGGAGCCCTGCTTTAAGTGGCAGAAGCAGCTTCATGTTCTCTGCTATATCAGTACAGAGACTACACACCTGAGAGGTCTGGCTTCTTCTTCTCCTGGAGGAGGACTGTGTTGATAAGCACAGATACATTATTGGAAGGATTCTTCACAAGACACTCATATGTTCCAGCATCACTCTCTGAGACATTGGTGAGAACCACAGTCAAGTCTCCTCTCTCCAGTGATGGGTCAGACAGTTCCACTCTTCCTCTGAAAGATGGATCCTGATTGGTCAGGTCTGGACGCCCATCACGGTAAAGCAAGACTGTTCCATTGTCTTCTTTTTCCCACTCTAGTGCTACGATAGAGCCATCTGAGTGACAAGGTAGAGTGGCATTCTGTCCTGGTTCCACTGTGACAGTCTCCAGACCTAGAAGACACAATGGACAACATTTAGCTACATATTTCATATGTAGAATAAATGGTGTGTTTTTAAAGCTCTTCTTATTGGATAGGAGACAGTGAAGACAGACAGAAAGCAGTGGGAGAGAAACTCTCCAGATTCCAACCCTGGGTCTCCAAGGACCGTAGGCCCCTCTGGGCAGGAGCTGCCACATGCACCACAGCTCCACCTGAATGAATGGTGTCTATGTGAGGCGTTAGAGCAGGGCTCCCCAACCCTTTCCACACCAAGGCCCCCCCAAATAGTATTAGCTTCTGGCCGGGGCCCCCTTTTGTGAGGGTTTTTTATTTTACTTTTAGTATCCTGACCTAGAAGACGCATCACAATAAACAAGCGTGTGATAGGCCACTGTACATATTCATATGTATGTAATGTATGTAATGCACCACTAGGGTGTGCTGTACAGTAGTGCACTATTACTACAGATAATAGGTGAATAGCATCCCACACTGAGGGGTTAAAGGGAAGTGTGATAAGGTGTTTGGAGGTCACAGGTGCTCTGAAAACATTTTACAAACACCGGTCAGCATGACCAGGCTGTTGTGGCAGATGCCAGTGTTGGAGTTTTGCTGGTAGGCCAACTGTTGTTGGATGTGCTCATAATGTCTATTAGTGTCTTTTTATTGTGTTTTTGATGAGATTGTGATCGGTCTATGTTTAAAGGACAATAGGCTTATGCCTAGTTTATGTGGTATGGGTACTAAGCAGAGGTGTCAATCGTAAACCTTGTAATTACAAAAGTGGTCTGATTGACCCTGAAATGTGTGAGGAAGACGTTTCTTGTATGTTTCTTTCAGAAACTTTATCCATCAGGTCCCCCAACATGATTTAAAGCAGGAATTTAAATTCCATGAAAACCAAGTGTTTGTAGTTGTTTTTGGAATTAGCAATGTTGATGTGACATGGAGAAGTGGTAAGCCTTTCAAAGTGGACTGTTAGCTTCCTGGTCTGTATTGGCTAAAACAGGGAGAGGGGCTGGGAAACAGGGTAATGAGAGAAACGTGCACTTGTTGCATAGATTACTGCACACAGTTAATTTGGTAACGCCTCTATGAGGATATGGTCAGCTACGTAGTATCAGCTAAATGCAAGGCAAGAAGCTGATGTTGATCGCCAGTACGGTAGGCTACACAAACCGTAAGTAAAAGATGACCAAATCTGTGAATCTATTTTTTGATACAGTAACTGCAGTCTACTATAGCATAAACAAGTTGAGTCTGCAGGACAGGCATATTATCAAGAGTGATGTCCACATCAATAACTACATTAGATTAATATAGGCTATTGTTCAGAAACCGTAAACGGATTAGAAATAGTCAGTTTAAATATTGTTGTGTTGATTTACTTAACCTAAACATTGCTCATTGATAAAAACGCACTCGAGTGTCATACCGAAATTGTATCCCCTACCGGAAACGGGCTGCTGTTTTTGGTAGCGTGAGTAATAATGTTTTTATCTGGGTCAGTGATCAGTAATAATGGCACCGATACGATACTGAGATCGGAAATCAGTCCGATACTGACTTAAATAACTGGATCGGTATCGGTGACAATTGGACAGTTGTAGCCGATCCATAGGGCTGATCCAATTATATTAATTTACATGCGTAGGTCTACTGTGTCTAGTGTGACAAGTAGTATAAGACGTAATACGTTATAATTCATTTTGAAGAAATAATTCATTTTGGAAGCTAATTTAATTTGGATATCATTAGTTATTAGTATCTCATGTTTAAGACATGTTATTACATTTAGATTTAGTTGTACATTGATATTTATATGGTCACTGTTAGCTATATAGTCAGCGAGGAATATCAGGTAGTATAATATAGATAGAGCTGGAGCTGCTGCCCCCGCGACCCGACTGGATAAGCGGATGAAGATGGATGGATAATATAGATAGGTAATCCTGATCGGCTGTGGGTTAATTGTTCGTCTATCTGTTGGTAATGCCTTGGGGCTCCACTAGGGAGCGTGCGCTTCTCTTCCCCATTCAATATAGACGAGTGAAGGCAAGAGCTGTGAGATCTGTCAGAGTGACCATAGGGTTCTTGGTCACCTCCTTGACTTCTCCCCCGATTGCTCCGTTTGGCCAGACGGCTAGCTCTAGGTAGAGTCCAAACTTCTGTTTACGGATGATGGAGGCCACTTTGCTCATTGGGACCTTCAATGCTGCAGAAATCTTTCTGTAACCTTCCCCAGATTTGTGCTTCGATACAATCCTGTCTCAGAGGTCTACATACAATTCTTTTGACTTCATGGTGTGGTTTGTGCTCTGACATGCACTGTCAACTGTGGTACCTTATAGACAGGTCTGTGCCTTTCCAAATCGTGTCCCATCAACTGAATTTGCTACAGGTGGACTTTAATCAGGTTGTAGAAACATGTCAAGGATGATCAGTGGAAACAGGATGCGCCTGACCTAATGTACATGTGATTAAATTAAATAAAAATGTGCAAACATTTAAACTTTTTTTTTTCATTGTTCAGTGCCTCTTTCACCGGGTACACGTTTGCCCGCATCTGTAACGCGGCGATGTAATGCGATTCCATGAAGTTCACTGCCCGGGGATCCCTCAACCAGGAGTTGCTCAACCGGTCACCCCTGAAGACCGCAGCCCCCTTGCCCTGAGACTGGCACGCCGCCCACCTCTCCGCCTCCCGCCATCGGGGAGTGCACAGTTTGTTCAGCAGGCCCAGGCCGCCGTCGCTGTAGAGCAGGCTGTTTGTTGTCGAGCGCGTGAGATGTAGCCACCGCTTGGCCGCTCCCCTGATCACCCTGTCCACCGCGGCGAGGGCGGCGCTGCCCACCCCCCGTGATCAGCAACGTACACCAACCGGGGAATCGCATATGAGCGGAGAACGGCACTGCGTAGGCTCCTCACCCACTCCCCCATCATCACCTTCAGGTTGGGCTTGAGGAGTAGATCTTGACACCCAGGTAGTCGACTGGCCTGTCCGCCGTGATCTGCGCTAGCTCGTTCTCACCCATTCTCCACGGCGGGCAGTCGTTAACTGTGTACCCTCTCTCCGAACACTAGAGCATGAGCGAGCACTTGGAGGTATTGTGTGTATAATCTTGGGGAAAAATTGTTTGGAATAAGGCTGTAACATAACTAAATGTGGAAAAAGTGGAAGTGCTATGAATACTTTCCGAATGCACTGTATGGCAACAAAGGCCCTGT
>JAODUK010058689.1:0-18042 GCA_027564635.1 Typhlichthys eigenmanni
CCCCCCCCCCCCCCCCCCCCCCCCCCCCCCCCCCCCCCCCCCCCCCCCCCCCCCCCCCCCCCCCCACGACGACGACGACGACGACGACAACCAACAGCCATCTTTTAACCCTACAGATGTCCTACAAAATGCTAAACCCAGAGCTAGTGCACATTTCTTCTACCAGACAAGTCCCACATTTTTAAAAAGGTTCCTGGCACCTGACACCACAACATAGGCCCCCTGGCAAATGTCCCCCTTGGCAACACTTGGTGCTTGGGGACATTCCCAATAGAACGATCCCTGGGTTAACATAGGATAGTTAGTAGCTTGAAGGCAGGTACAACTGCAGCACACTGCTGCTGCTGAGCCTTCGGGTGTTTGGCAGGGAGGAAGGAGGTTCACCGCGTACGTCACTAAGGTGTCGCTGTCCTATTGGCCATGGCGAAGTTCTGCTGCAGCACCATCAGAGAGCTGCGGAGCTGTGGGGAAGGAGTTGGATCATCAAGCAAACACACCTGCTCTTCTAATTTAGGAACATGTCGCGGCCTAGTGGAAAATAGTGCTGTGAAGCAGAAACATGACACCTGATACATTCTTAGGCTTCTAGTACAATGTGCATTCTCCGTATACCGAGAACTGAATAAAAAGCATCACTCCAGTGATTTGTTTTTAACGTTGAATACATTTTAATGTTTCCCCCCCCCTAAACTCTTGCAATATACATTTGGTCAAATGGCAATGAGACAACACGCCAAACATGTGTACCCCTGAATGCTAAATGTGAAAGGGTGTCACAAGGTAACCAAAACACGTTTTCAGTTTTGTGATTATGTGGCATAGCAAATACACGCTGTGTTTGTAAATGCATGTGATAACACGTCCCGACAATGGAGATCACAACAGATTGCATATGACCTCATTACATAAAACACAATGATACTCACTTGTTCCAAGAGGTTAATGGAGTCCTGCAGTACCGATTTTAGCAGCACCGTTTCTTCCCTAGTCCTGAACCCCGACCCCTGTCTAGCACCAATGTCAGGAGAAATACTACCATATGAGAGAGAGAGAGAGAGAGAGAGAGAGAGAGAGAGAGAGATTATAATGTGAAGAACAATATGTTCTGAACTCGCTGATGTCTCTCGACTTTAACACATGCCTGTGATCGCTTCTTTCCCGGAGGCGTTGCTTCGTGTTGAGGAACATGCGATGAGCTACGTCCTCCATAGCCCACAGCTTGAAGAACAGGCAGAGATTCAGCAGTGTCAGAATCAGCAAACTGTGGAACAAGAGAATACTTTATTGTTTCTACAGGTGGTTTCATAATTGTAGGAAGGCCAACTTAAAGCTGAAATGAAGCACAAAAAAGGTGGAGTAAGGGAGTCTGGAAAATACTTGATATCTAAATAAAAATAAAAACACCTTTCCCTTTAAAGCGATAGAGTTCTCCCAAGAAACCCGTCCCCCCAAATTGGACACACAATGCTAAGGCTAAGATAGCTGTGCGTGGTGCGGTCTGCACCACTTTGTTCCCATTTACAGTACAGTAGTACTGTAAATGGGAGTAGAAACACCCGATTATTCTTTCAGCGTGCACACAGAACATAGGAGACCATGACAAGATATTCGCTACATTCGACAAAAGGTGTGCCGTATTGCATCCAACCGCTGACTTCACCTTAAGGTCATTCTGGCAACATCAACACATTGCATAGAGCAGTATGTAGAGCACTGGCAGTGTTAGTGTTGTTCTATCCATTTGTTTCAGGTATCACATTTCCTTGTCTGCATCCAATTACACTCTTTCCCAAGGGATATAACACCTCAACACAGTTATGAAAACATGCTTACGTTAATGGGAACTAAAGTCTTAAGCAAAAATGTATTTAGATGAAAATAAGAGAATTAACAATAGTCATGTGTAAATAGATTGGCAGGTGTATTTTCCATTTGTTCACTTACATAATGCTCATCCCAGCCACAATTGTATTGATGTTCCATGTGTATTTCCCTTTTAATTCCATAGGACCTAAAACACAAAAGTAGAGTTTACAATTACATTCATTACAATTCAATGGACTGTGTGAAAATGAATGAATCTGTGAAAACAAACACACAACATAAACACACACCATTAAGAATGTTTACAAAGACTACATTGTAACATATCATCCTCTTACAAAGTTTATTATTAATATTTAAATAGAAAGACATTAATGAGTTAATAATCAACCAAATGGCTATAGCCATAACATTTGTACCTATTGGGCCCTCTCTGTGCTGCTCAGAGTCTGCGCCATACTGTTTGATGGGCTTAATGTGTTCGCCTGTTCGGCTGTAAGTCCTTCTTCTCCTCCGCAAGCCACCAATCTTCCCCGAGTCCCCGCCCCCTTGGTTAAGCTCCACCTCCTCCTCCAGTAGTTCTGCTTCTGCAGCCCGACATCACAACAAAACAACACATTAGTATACACAGTAGATTTAGAACTAAGTAAACTTTGGAGAGAGGGCAAATCCAACTTGGTCTCAAGGTCATGAAGGCCTGAATATCTTTAGACAGTAACCTTGTACAAAATTGAAGGAATAAGAAAAATGACAGACACGATTGATGCTGGTTGTTACCTTGGTTCATACTGCCCATTACCCTCCTGTGTTAGTGTACAGACAGAGATAGACTATTGATTTGGTATTTGGCAAGCCTGATAGTGTTTGGGGGGAAAACCGAAAGCTCATATCTGACACACTAACCCTGGGCTAAACAAGCAGGCAACAAAGTTCTCAGTGAAGATTACAACTCACCCAACTGCCTGAAATAATCCTCTATTCCACTCCAGGAGTTTTTAGTTATAAATGACTTCACAAGGCCCCAAGGTTGCTTCTTGTACTTCACATCAGTGTAGACCCTGAAAGAACAGGATTAGCTCCATTTTGTGAACCCCATAATCTCACCATGAAAGCAGCGATAACAAAAAGCACTAAAAGCACTACCTGAGTCGGCATTTGCGCTTGGAATTGCGCGTGATGCAGTAGCGATTTTGCGTGTAGAAATAGTCATGATAGGGAATGTCGTGCATGTAGACCTCAGCATCCACAATATAATTATGACCCTCCCTGGACTCTTTGTACAATACCTGAGAGATAAAATGGGTGTCATGGCTGCATTTACAAATATAAACATAACATACCTTCACTTGTCGACTGAAACACACATGCACAAACACCAGATTATAACCTTGTCAACGTACCTGGTTCTCTGTCGCTGTGGAGAACTTCCCTATCAGAGGGTTGTTGATTGTTATAGTGTAGTTCAGACTCCTCTTCATGTTCCCAGAGGTGTCTCTCTGCCAGGGATCAATGCTGGCATCTGTTGACACAAAAAAACACATGTGAATGTTAATTTCTGGCACTGAAACTAAAAAAAAAAATCTTATAAACTCACTCATTTTTGCTCCCTGCATTTGTGGCATTGACAGACCAATGGCTTTTATTTAAAAACCAGCCACGGTTGACAGATCAAATTATTTACAAAAACAACTCTTTTAAGGTCCTCTATGTATAAAATTACCATATTCTCCAAACCATTAGGGGTCAGCATTTCACCATAATATTGTGGCATCATTAGTTTACCCTCAGTTCTGCTCTTACTGTCAATTTCTCAATCAATCCGCTTATGTATCCACACACGCAGTCTAATTGTAACAGCGCAGGTTAAGGGCGAATGCAGACGGACGCATCACACACAGTAGTCCTACATCAACAGGCGAGCCTTTGCTCGCCGTTTAGCAAGACTCGATACACAGGGAATACTCAGAACAAAGTAAAGTAACAGTCGCGTGAACGCAAGCGGCAAACGCAAACAATAACCCACGAACTGAAATGAGTCCTCCAGCCTTATGTGCCCTCACACCCACATGGCTGGGAGCAATCCGCTGATTGCACGTGTTGGTGTGGGGCACTTTGAGCAAGGGCTTCCACCGCGGGTAAAGGGATGTGCCGCCCTTCGGTGCAATCCTGGTCGTTACACTAACATTACAGTCATACAGTATAAAAAAGAAGCCTATATGCTACCAATGTGATTTAGCCTATTGATACCATCAAGGCAAGAGAAGCACGATTCAACTAAATTGCTGAAACACCGAGATCTCAACAACACTGTTATTTTATAAAACAGCCATATCAACAAGAAAACATCCACAGTCAGCTAAACAATATCAACGCCATATTGGAACTATGTTTTGCAGGCAAGTCTAATGCGTCTGAGGCAGCGCCCGCAAGCCAGGCGAGAGGAAACACAAAAACCAGGGCGGCGTTTAGTTACTGGTAGGCCCCAATCACATGCGGATTTTCATTTACTTAGAACAGGATGCAAGCAGACAGTAGATCTTAAGCACGATCAGGGCACGATTCCTATGCGCACAATGTTTCTTCTTCTGTTGTTGTTTGCTGCCTGTCAGATCTCGCCTTGCCCCTTGAGGTACAAAGCGGTATTTCAAGGTTACAGGCCGGAATAATCTGTTCATTTCAGAAGATATTTCTACACGCAGTACATAGAGGAATTTGACATTTAATCAAAACTAATATTCTTTTGATCATTTTGATAAAAAATGTTTATGGTTTAACCTAAACATATTACACGTAGCACCTTTAAACTGATGTTCATTGAAATTAAATGACAAGTATCAAAGTACCGAACATAGAAAAAATTCAAATCAAGCTGAAATAAAAGGGAGACCCTTGGGGACTAAGGACTCACTGCACATCTTCCTGATACACATGAACCTTCGTGTGAAGTAGGAGTCTGTGAAGAGGAGCTCAAACATCTTCCCTGCGCTGATGTGGAAGACTTTGTTCAGATACACTCTGCCTTGAAACTGGGCTGGGCCCACTCGTTCCTCTGTTTGCAGCGCTGAGAAGGCAGAGGAACAAGTTATGGAAACGCACACGTCAGACAATGTGCTCAGGTACACATCAGAAAGCAGTGCATATTAACGCCGTACAGGGAACCATTAAAAACATTTTTTTTTTATTGCCAAATGTTGGAATTGGGTTTCCCAAGCCCCTGCAAAAAACAACGACATGAGACCCCTTGGATTTACTGATAGAGTGTTAATGTATCAAAATATTATAGAGGCAGGAATTATATTGGTACACAGAAAGCAACTATTTGTATAAGAGTTGCTACATCATGATCAATGCTCTCTGACTGGCAGGGAATCACAAAATATTGCTTAAATGAAGCAACTATTTTACAAAAGTCGTAGATTGCACCTCGTGACAAGATGCTATATGTTATCCAAGTGTTGGGCAACAAAAGGCTTCCAAGTCAGAGAAATTTAGCTTTTCATAAAAGGACAAATTGTCCCATTTCAAAAAGTATTCTACTGAAATTACATGTTTACAATGTTTTGATATAGATAAATTACAAAATCATATTTGGGTGTTCAATGAATCAAATGTTCAGACTTCTGAACATCACGCTAACTGGCCCGGATTGTTTTATAACTGACTTGTAGAGAACGCAAAGTGAGACTACTGTACATCAGGAAAGCTCATCCAATCAAATGGGATGTACAGAACGGTTACAGAAGTCCTAGATTATCATATGCATGTACACACATGCGCACAGCGTTCCTGAGCACTGGATAAGCAAGTCACACCTTCCTCTGCGGTCTCTGAATCGCTCTGCTCGGAAACACCATCCACGTTGGAGTTGAGGTCTAGAGACAGAGCGGCGCGCTTGGAGGCCCGCTCCACGGCACCGCGGTCGAGCGCAGGAACAGGATTGCGCTGCTGTGATAGCGTGTTATCCTGCCGGACAAGAAAACACAAGGCAAACATTAGTAACACAACACGTAACCAAATACACCGTCAGTCATTGCAGTTATTGTTAACGAAATATTGTTTTCACACCGTGTTGCTGGAGTGTGCTGCCTGTGAGCCAATGGGGGAGGGGGCTTCCTCTCCTTGGGGTGTAGAGGCCTCCAAGGGTCCCTGTTCCACGCCAGTTAGACGGAATGACGCATTCCTCTCGAGAAGCCTGGGGCTGTCCTCCACACTGGGCCTCATGGTAAGGCTGCAGGAACACACAAGGCAGTTACCAGATGGAGTTAAATCACAATTAGTTGGTCCTAAATATTACTTAATTCTATCATTTGTGTGTGTGTGCGCGCGCGTGTGCGTACCTGTTCTGTGAGGTTGATTCTGATGATATCTGTAAGCTTTCCATGTCTTCATGGCTCAGGCCTAAGTCATTGCCATAGTGTTGTTTCACCATTTGCCACAGTTCCACACTTGTTAGAGGCTTAAATGTATAAATTATTACAACAAATAACAACAGTAGTCTTATTACGTGGAAAGTACATAGATCTAACCCAGGAGATCCTTTTTGTGTGTTAAAAAAAAAGGATCTTTAGGCTTCAATGAAGTCTATGCATATTGGAGCTACAATGATAAGATACAAATATATTCTTAAATTCACGTGGCAAAGAACGCAAGAAACGCCCATAAACAGTTCGACTTCAATTGACAACAAACGGACAGATAAGCAATATTTGCTAAGCACTACGATTTAAAAAAAAAAAAAAAAAACAGTGGGCCTCCTGCAATTTGTCAATGATATCGTCGCAGTCGCACCTGCGTCGACTCAATCCATACGAACTAGACTAGTGACAGTCAGACCCCATACCTATAGCTCCGCAACGAGTGTACTCAAACTTAACGACGGGCGGCTAGCATGTTTATTTCTGTGAGAGAGAGAAAGTTATGGCGATATCCGCATCTACGACCTAGTTTTATTTTGCAATACATTTCCATAAATTCGACTTACTTGTCTGTGGACGAATCTTCCAAAGCAATGCCCAACAGGTTAGAGGTCTGATCTACAGTATTAGCCACCTGTAGCCTACACTCTACTTCAGGAAGTAGACTAATTTCTGCAGCAAACGATTGAAACGTGAACGCGCAGGACAGAGGCTATGCACTGATAAGCGGCAAGGCGCGTTTGTCTGTCGAAAGTCAGCACTCTGGCCATTAGCCAACTACCGACGCAACGTTCTAATTTGAATTTGGTTAATCAGGTTTTACAATAAACATTACACAACACGAGCCCACTTTCGGCCGTCTCCCCCTATTGCACATTGCTCATTGAAGCCGCACCTGGAGAGGTCAATGAACTTTTCACTGTAGTGTTTTTTGTTTAGCTGTTTTGTTTGTGTGATAATGTATCACAATAATGATACTGATAATGATATGTAAGCGTTTTCGACAATAATGCTCTTTTTTTTTTTTTTTAAACACAGCACCAAACAACTGCACAGACAATGTCAGTCTGTATGAGGAGCTATCAACAATGGTTTGGTATTCTTAACTATGCATATACTGCAAATGTTTACCATGAAAGCATATTCTGTATACTGGTGGTGACAAGGAATTGACCAGGGTAATATAATGTGTACTCTGGACCCAGGTTGATTAGCTAAATAGCCCGCTTCTTGTCACCAGTTCAGGCATAGATTTCCTTCCATCATACTACCAACAATACATTTTGTTAGACTTTTGAAATGATATATATGCCCATAGCACTGGATTTGTTTTTCATCCATGCAGATAAAACTGTGCTAATCCTTGCCCTGCAAGCTAGTAACTGCTGTATTCATAAAGAGCACATACACAAGGATAGATCTGAGCATGATATTACAGTGGGAACTGTGATAAGAGAAAGGCAGACGTTTCTGCTTAAAGAGACACTGCTCATTTAATTCCCCAGGAAATCTCACAGTTCCGGCTCAGCTCCAGGTGGGGTTTGTGCATTACTGAATGTAATAATGCAAGTTAGGGGTGTCCATTTAAATGCCATGAACTGGGCGTTACCTTGTCCATCAGTGTGTTTTGCCACATGCGGAAAACACCCTGGTAGCTTTTCTCCCTCGCTGAGAAGGAGGTGAGAAAATACTGCGGGTGAAGACACATGGGTTTTTTACACACATGAAACACGTGAATGACCTCTGTGACAAAAAGCAGCTCTCCGACAGAACAAGGGATTATAACCTATAGCCACAAGACAGTTTGCAATACCTTCTCCGTATCTATGCAGATCTGGATGGCGTTGGGAATAAGCCGGGCTGTTTTCTCTCTGCTCATTGTGGTGATGTCCTTAAGCGCCAGTGTAATCTATTGGGATATATGCCATACCACTAAGGTAAGGAGGTTACAGCAGATCAGTCAGCATTGTTACCAAACCCTAAAATAAAATACATTAAACACGCAATGTGAGCCCGTATTCTGTTCCCTCATTTAAAACTGGCCACGTTACCTTTAACATTTTATCTTAATTTATATTGCATGTTTCATACAGCAGTGCTTAATAAATAAATAACTAAATAAATGGAAACAAACAAAGGAGGCGGGGTGACAGATTACACAAATGCGCACATGCAGAGAGAGAGAGAGAGAGAGAGAGAACAACAAGAGCTCTAATGGAATGACAGAGAAAGCTGGAAGGTTTTCGTGTTTACATAAAAAATAAAAAGTTCTATGAAAATATGGCTGATGAATGAAAATGTCATGAGTTGTAATGGTGGGGGTGCTGCCCTCCCCTTCCCATAATCCACATTAGCTTTTGTGTGCAGTACCTTGGTCCTGCGAAACACGTTGCTGTAGAAACAGAGCCAGTTCTCTGAGAGATAGATACGGCCCTGGAGGAGGATGTCCCGTTGGAGGGCACATGGGTAGTCTGTGGAAAACATGTAGGGCAGGAGAGACAGCTTTAACATCCTTATTAATCATTAAGTATACAAGAGGCACTGTACTTACCATGTGTCCAAAATAGGCTACCGGCACGAAGATTAATAACAGCTGTGTTGTGGTTTTATGGCCTCTTACCAACAACCCATGTGCTGATGCAGCAAACTATAGGGTTTTTTTTTTTTTAAAGCAGCATTGGAAATGTGTATACATAGCAGTGGAGGGGCCCCATAATGGGGGAGAGGATATAAAGATATTTATTTATATATATTTATTTTACTGCTGCTTTGGTTTTATAAACCTACTCAAGTTTGTGTTTGTGTTTTATTAGCCTTGCTGAACGTTTCATTAATGTCGTTTTCTTGCATGTCACGATCAAGAGGTTGAAGATAGGTGGTTTCAGAGAGATTCCAGCTATTAGTGAAACCTGCTAACTGTGTAGGCTAGTGCATGTCATTAAGGACAGGATTAGGGAGGATAGGAGTTCAGCATGAAAGTATGATGATAATGAGGAGTTAGGCTGTAGTCGGTTGAACAACAGTCACATGACCAACAGCAATAAAGTGATCGTTTGTGTTTCACTGCTGCAGATTGATTTGCATCAGCTGTATAGACGCACAAAATGATGGAAGAGCCACCTCTTTTTGTGCATATAGTGCACTAAAACTGTTCCAATTGAAGGATATGTCTGCAGTGGTTGAGTGAAGATATGATATATTTCATGCATATATCAGAATGAGAAGGCATACATTTTAGATTAAATAAGATGGTAATGAAAGCAACATTTGATACAGGTCCTAAATAATGATGACACATACTCACGACTAGGATACTCATTAAACACAAACAGGTTCAAAATATGCGGCTACATGTCGTTGAGCAAAACCGGAGAAAACATATTTGAAAGTAGTTCAAGAACGTTTTGAACGTTTTTGAGTAAGCATGCCATTCAGGAAAAAAGGTAATTGAACGTTCAAAACATTCAGTCCACTGAACTCTTTTTCGTGCTTTCCTCTCTGACTCCACCTCCTGCCTTCATCTCTGTTCTAATTAGAGCTCTTTGACTCCCTGCAGCTCTACACTGCCCTAAAGGTGAAGTAAGTGATGCTGGAGAAAGATTGCTAATATTTGAAGTCAACATCAAAACAAACACACCTGTCCCTTCAGTGACATAGTCCTGTGCATAACTCCCGCAGAAGCTCCGCCCTATACATTGGACCGGAGAAAGTTTTGTGTGGCTAGATCCGAGCCACTTTGTTTTTCCAGTTACAGACATTTATGGACATCTAGCAGCTACAGTGAGAATATTTATATATGCTGAATTTGACAAAAAGTGTATTGGATTATAATGACACTAACCCCACCTTTAATGGCATTTTATATCATAAGGCCAGGCGAATGGCAAACGATTTCTGCTTGTGTTGACTATGAAAGCACTGTTATGCCTACCTTTATAATAATAATAATAATAATAATAATAATACATTATAAACCCAGTGTTTTTAAATGCCACTCACCAACAATGAGTGTCTCTGACTCAGGTAGTTCTTTGAATAACTTCTTGAATTCCTCCAGCCTCTGTTTGTAGGTGGTGGGTGGGACTTGGGGCGTTGCAAGACACTGTGCCTGGGTATCAGGTGACTGGAGGAAGACAAAACATTACAGTCATTTGGATGACATGTTAAAAATGTAATAAGTCATTGTCAGGACACTCCTGTATGTATACAGCTTTGTTCTACAGTGAACATGTATAGATCATGTTTATCTTAATTTTTATTTAACGAGATTTTAAGGTAATATCCTATTGTATTCTGTAGCCTATTTGTGGTATATGAAATTACAAATTGTGATGCTCGACCACCTTCATACCGCGCCACTAGAGGGCACCGTTGCCAATTAAATAAAAATGTATAGCAGATATTTGGGTGCTACGTAGCCTGATATCTATGATTGATATGCGCGATGCTTGACATTAGTGTCAATGTGCTATTGCAATATAATCTGTTTATTTATAAGTAAGTAGGCTGATGCAGTTTCTTTTCATAATAGCTCACCTCTTCATCAGAGCTCCACTTAACATCCCCCATGGATGTTGATTCGTCTGTCACTTCATCAATGCCCAATCCGGGCCGACACGGTATCTGCTCCATCTGGGCTGCGGGTGATCATATCAAGAGTCTAGAGCGCGGGTTACCGTACGTATAGTTTTAGTCAGGTTACAATAGCAAGATCAATTGAAACGGCAGGAAAGGTCTGCCTCTTTTCCTGTATGCTATCATAAGAGTTTATCCAAGTTCAACTCTGACCCTCGCCAATGAACAGCAGTCTATGCTAAGGCACATAAGACAGAACTGGTTTATCTTGGAGAACCAGCTGGAAGAAAATGTTGCCAAGACAGGTTGGTAAACTACTTTTAGTAGGCATCATTATAGGCTAGGTCGGTTTTATACTATATGTTTTTCGAAATCAGATGTCAAAAGATAACTTTAGAACGTTGCAAAAAACCCGGCTTGGTGTAGAGGAGATACCGAGATACGGATTTTAGTGGCGGGATATCGTGTGGAACCTCTGCTGCTCTAGTACGGTAGAGTAAACTATCTCTGCACATTTTGCAACTTAGCCTACCTGACACGAACAGAACCCAATTTTCTTATCCGTAGTGCGTTTGGAAAACAAATCCAACGTAGACAAACGTGACACGACTCAATCGTTTCCAGAAACTCGGCCAGACATTACAATGTTTGGTGGTAGTGAGTGTTGGGCCGTTCTTGATGGCCACAACGCCTGTTCACCTGGTAACAGGTGTGACAAGGGGACATCTCTCTCCCAGCTTGTCAGCTGAGGAACATGCCTTTAGGGAGTCCAGTCACTTCCGTGCTCTACCTTTTTTGACTTCTCATCTGAATTTGCATAGTTAAACAGTGGAAAGAACAATAAAGCTACCTGTTAAATGTTACGTCCAGTTCTTACAGAACAAACACGATCTAGCCTACCCATTGAGAAGCAAAGCTGTGTAGGCCTATAGGCTGCTTTGCTAAATCACGCTTGGTTAACAGAATTAGAATACAGCGATTTTCATAGAAACTATTGGTTCATTAGATACAATACACTACCTCTGTATTTAGATTTTTTTAAACATATTAGGAACAGGGTTGTAGGCAGAGAGAACATGTAGATACTGAGAAAAGAGTGCCAAATGTAGATCTAGATTATCTTTAATACACGTTTTATTCTGGGAGGAGTCACGCCACATAATTATTGGACAGATAAGGGCCATATCTGGCTCTTAAGACATTCACACAGCAAGTTCACATCACTGCACAGCGTGAAACGTATAATAATTTTAAAACAAGAAAGAAAACCACAAGGCGTTCACATCAAAATGCTGGCAATAAATACAGTTCTTAAATTCTTCTAGATCGTACTCGTCTGTACAGATGGTCGATTCATGACAACAACACGAAAGGTCTTTTGGAAGACCAACAAAGCTAGACTAATCATGTAAACGTGGAAAGGAGGCCCACGTGGATGGATCTATCCTGAGCATAAACAAAAACAGACACTCAGATGCAGCACATCCAGAGAGAGCCAGTGGGAAGGGTCAAAATCAAACAAATACAGTACATCTTTCTCTGTAACCCTCCACATGGGATTTCCATCAACACACCGGCAGTCACTCTCAGTGGGGGTACAGGGCATGGATCACTGCCTAGTGTAGAGAATACAAGTGGGTGGAATGCCATTCTGAAGTGTGGAGGGGAGGACAGTGGGGATGAGATGGGAGCTGGGGTGGTGATGGGGTGAAGAATTATTCCTCCAACGTGCGGAAGGAGTTCTGCATGTCTTCCAGCAGCTGGGTGTACTCTGCCTTAATCTTTGCCTCGCCATCCTTCACAGGGTCCTGTTAAACACAGACAAGCGGTCACATAAAGCACACAGTTAAACTTGGCTTAGTGCTCGTCAGTGTCATTTTTGGTCACAAGAGCAGTTGGAAGAAGAGTGTTAAATGTTCCCCCTCAATGCAAAAACATGTAAACAACGTTAACCCTATAGTAAAAGTAGTTCCGCTGAACTGAAGGATTTCACTTGAAGCATTATTTATTTATTACAGACAGATTCTCTCTCGCGCGCGCGCGCACACACACACGATAAATTTGGTTGTTCTAAAATGTCATTGTGTAATGATACTAGATGTCACAAGCCATGCCTTAAACAGGGTATTATATCAAGGTTTTAAAAAACCAGATCAAACTATTCAGGTACAAAAATTCAATATGCGAGAGCTTGACCTTTTTTTGGGTCAGAAACATTTCTTTACTGGCACGTTCTTACTGTGCCACTGCACATCATACAAACCTTCCAGTGACTGCTGCTTTGCCTAGATACAGTCTGAACAGTAAATAATTACACATGGAAAAAAGGTGCACCGATACCAATTGTTTTGTAAGTCCGATACAAGGACCTAGCATTTAGTTGTTCAGCCCCGCCCACCCCCCGTATCTGTATGTGGTATCGACCCCCCGTATCTGTATGTGGCATCTGTCGATACCACATACAGATACGGGGGGTGGGCTGAATAAAAAAGCATTTTAGTTAAAGAAAATGGTTTATTTTAAAAGTAAAGTTTGTGCCTTCTCTAAGCCAGTAACTGGCTAACTGATAAACAGTTTGTCTTGCTTGATTTAGTATACCTAAAAGAAGGGGGGGGGGGGGATCAGACTGCATAGTTACTACAATACTTTAGCAAAAAAGCATGTAGTGGTCTAGAGCAGTTATTTTCTCAAGACTGGTCCTGGGGACCCCATGTTTTACATCTGTATTATATTGCATTTGTTATCAGGCTTCCGCAGCAATTGATGACAACCCATTCATTTGAGTAAGTCAGTGTTGGAGCAGGAAGACATCTAGAACAAGAGCCCCCCCCCCAGGTGTTGGGAAGCAATAGACTAGAGCACCCCATGTGGAGCTTGTAGGTTTTTATGTTGAGCGAGTTGGTCAGGTAATTTAGTGTGGCTGTTGGTTAATTTAAAAGTTAAATACTGAAAGTGTGGGGTTGCTACCAGAGAGAACCAATGCTAAACCTGTGTTTTGAATCAAACGAGAGCATGTGGAAACTTGGCAGACAAATCTGATGTTTTCAGCACAGCCCATAGCACTACATAAATACAGTGCATCAGGAAAGTATTCACAGCTCTTCACTTTTTATACATTTTGTCATGTTAGTCTTTTTCCAAAATTGATTAAAAATACCTCATAATGTTTTACATCTTTGCACATTTATAAAAAAACTAAATAAATCACATGTAGTGTACGTAAGTATTAACAGCCTTTGTTCAATACTTTGTTGAAGCGCCTTTGGCAGCAATTTCAGCCTCAAGTCTTTTTGAGTATGAGGCTACAGACATGGCACACCTAGTTTTGGGCAGTTTCTCCCATTATTCTTTGCAGGACCTCAAGCCCCATCAGGTTGGATGGGGAGTGTCTGTGGACAGCCATTTTCAGATCTCTCCAGAGATGTTCAATCGGGTTCAAGTCTGGGCTCTGGCTGGGCCACTCAAGGACATTCAGAGTTGTCCAGAATCCACTCCTTTGTTATCTTGGCTGTGTGCTTGGGGTCCTTGTGCTGTTGGAAGATGAACCTTCTCCCCAGTCTGAGGTCCAGAGCACTCTGGAGCAGGTTTTGATCAAGGATGTCTCTGTACATTGCTGCATTCATCTTTCCCCTCAATCCTGACTAGTCTACCAGTTCCTGCCTCTGAAAAACATCCCCACAGCATGATGCTGCCATCACCACCATGCTTCACTGTAGGGATGTTATTGACCAGGTGATGAGCGGTGCCTGGTTTCCTCCAGACATGACGCTTGGCATTCAATATTTGTTTAATCAGACAATATAATTCTGTTCCTCATGGTCTGAGAGTCCTTCATGTGCCTTTTGGCCTGAGTGGTGGAGTGCTGCAGAAATTGTTGTCCTTCTGGAAGGTTCTCTCTCCACAGAGCAATGCTGGAGCTCTGTCAGAGAGACCACCAGGTCCTTTATCACCTCCCTGATTATAGCCCTTCTCCCCCGATCGCTCAGTTTGGCCGGGCGGCCAGCTGGTGGTTCCAAACTCCATCCATTTGCAGATGATGGAGGCCACTGTGCTCACTGGGACCTTCAATGCTGCAGACATCTTTCTGTAGCCTTCCCCATATTTGTGCCTTGATACAGTCCTGTCTCGGAGGTCTACCGACAATTCCTTGAACTTCATGGCTTGGTTATTGCTCTGACATGTACAGTCAACTGTGGTAGCTTATATAGACGGGTGTGTGTGTCTTTCCAAATCATGTCCAATCAACTGCATTTGCCACAGGTCAATCAAGTTGTAGAAACATCTCAAGAACGATCAGTGGAAACAGGATGTGACTGAGCTCCATTCTGAGTGACATGGCAAAGGCTATGAATACTTTGTGTTTTTTCTTCTTAATTTTTATTAAATTTGCAAAACTTTCAAACTTTTTTCACTTTACCATTATAGGGTATTGTGTGTAGAATTTTGAGAGAAAACATTTTAATCAATTTGGAATAAGGCTGTAACATAACAAAAATGTGAAAAAGGTGAAGCGCTGTGAATACTTTCCGAATGCACTACACATCCAACCCTTTCTTAGATACCAAGTGACCTGAAATGTGTAAACATCTGCCCTTTCCTCTGGTGCAGATGAAGCAAATCCATTGTAGGTCTCATTATCTTCTATTCTAAATTTTGCTAATGGCCATACAGCAAACAGCGGTTATAGTGCATTGATAGATGATTGTTATAAATACGGGAGAAAAAGCAGGTGCAACAGCCAGAGTTGAGTAGATATATTTCCCAACAAGTTCCTCTATGTTTACTATGTCAAATTTGGTCATTGATGTTTCTCCTTTTTTTTCCTGATCGTTGTTGTGCATGTCAATTAAAACAGCTCTCATAACCAGTTATCCAGCGCTGTGTCCCGGACTTTACGCAAGTAAAGACTGGCTCTGCGAGATTATGGTAGGTAATGCCTACCAGTATTACATAATGTGTTAACCGTGCATGCTTCTCTGCACTGTCTCATTTTAAGTGTGCTGTTGCATCACCGACGATCTCTAATTAGTTTGTTTAAATTTTTAAAGAAATGCAAAATTTACATGTTTAAAGAAATGCCAAATAACAAGCATTTCAAGTTTGATTGAATACTATGGCTCTGTTGGAAGAAAGAAGAAGAAATAAATGATAATGCCGATACAAGTACGAGTGTTTACCATGTACTGTATCAGTGCATCTCTAATGTGGAAACATGAGGATGTTGCAATCAAGCACACGCGCGTGCGCACCTTAAACTTCATGGAGCTGATCTTGTAGAGGATCTCTCCCATGTTCTCTCTGATTATGGCCCAGGTGATCTTGTTGTCGCTCTGAGCCGTGGTCTCCACCGCGTGCCGCGCCATGTCGTAAAACGCGATCATGTTAGACAGAATGCCCACGGTCTTGTAGAAAGGACAGAACCTAAGCAGACAGAACCATTTGTTAAATGGAACGCAGGCCAATAGACACACTTGAATCATGTTCATGTTGATGCTGCACAACGCCAACGTTACCTGTCATAGGGAGTGTAGCCGTTCTGCTGCAGGAAGTCATCTTTGATGAGCTTAGCAACCTCCAGAGTGATCTTGTCTGTTTCTGCCAGTGATGCCTGTTAGGACAGGCAGGCCAGAGGCAGCATGAATGTCAAACAATCCCTTTAATGTTTTCCTATCATAATGTATTACTTTGCAATATTCTAACAACCCTTTTCTGATGATGATAATAATAATAATAATAATAATAATAATAATAATAATAATTCTCTCTGAACACTATAAAGGCAAACTGTATACATGTCAAAATATGTCCCATCATTGTTTTAGAAATATTATTAATGTTCATGGTTCTTAAACCTTATGACCCTTGATCCCAAAAAAAAAAAACAATCTGACTTTTTATCCTATCGTGAACCAGCACTTTTGTGCTAAGCCTCACAAAATGGGTTAAATCTTTGCCTAATCCGCTCCACAGGTTAGGATGGGGTCGACGTGCGATTGCTTCCCCAGCTCACCTTTCCGACCAGCTGGACAATCTCAGCAAGGTCCTCCTCTTCCTGCAGGATCTCCTTGGCCTTGGTGCGCAGGGGCACAAACTCAGGGAAGTGCTTGTCGTAGTACTCGTCCAGAGCACGGGTGTACTTGCTGTAGCTGATCAGCCAGTTGACGGAGGGGAAGTGTTTCCTCTGGGCCAGCTTCTTATCAAGACCCCAGAATACCTGGCAGAGGGAACAGACGGTGCATAAAAACCACAAATGTCTCGTACACACACACCGATAATACAATTTGTGATTACATTTACATGCCTATATTCCACAGTTTTTCAGAATACTAACATTCAGTGCGTGTAGACGTGTCATGTGATTACTTACCTGGACAATACCAAGTGTGGCAGAAGTCACGGGGTCTGAGAAGTCGCCACCAGGAGGCGACACACTGAAGACAAGTTTTTGTGTTTTATAATACAAAATACTGCTCACAAAATATTCTGTTTACAGTTCCTAGGGGAATTATGTCATAAGTGATAAGATCACACTGCTTGAATTTTTTACTGGTATATAATAATACCAGTAATTATTACTCAAGAAAATTAAACACACACCACTCAACTGTTAGTGTGAAGATGAGGGATACTGCCCTCTAGTGGTGAACAATAAAATAAAAAGGTACTCACGCTCCCACAATACTGACGCTGCCCTCTCTCTCAGGGTTTCCCAGACATTTGACTCTGCCAGCACGCTCGTAGAAGGAGGCCAGTCGAGCACCCAGGTAGGCAGGATAACCACTGTCTGCGGGGCGCACACAGAATCATGCACTAATGTGTAGCTTCCATTCGTCATCACTTAACACCATCATCTCCACCTTTCCTTAAAAGGCATCCTCCTTGATTGCGTTACATAGCAGCCACAGAACCACCACTCGCATTCCTAGCTCACAGTTTATGTTGAAAAACAACAAGCTGGGGGGAGTCGGGAAGAGAACAGTGCAAGCTTATGAGCTCTGTTGGAGGAGGGGTAGAGAAGAGCGCAAGCCGGGGCATGCTTACGACTTTCCACCCACACAGGAAACAACCACACTAAATAACACAAATTAAGCACACCTGACAAATCACACTGTACTTCAAGAAATATTAGATAATATATATATGGTATATATATCAGCAGGAAACCGATGGAGTGCCTACTCCGGGTAGGGAATGAGTCCTTACCCCAAGTGAAGGAGTTCAAGTACCT